>PIJE02003273.1:42215-43495 GCA_002895965.2 Coryphaenoides rupestris | reverse complement strand
AAAACGGCAGAAGTACTCGCTGGACTACTACATGAAGCTGGCCGAGGAGCTGGTGCGCGCCGGCACCCACGTCCTCTGCATCAAGGTCGGTCCCCTGGGTTGGGTTGAGGTTGGGTTGGGTTGAGGTTGAGGTTGGGTTGGGTTGGGTTGGGTTGAGGTTGGGTTGGGTTGGGTTGGGTTGAGGTTGGGTTGAGGTTGGGTTGGGTTGGGTTGGGTTGAGGTTGGGTTGAGGTGGGTTGGGTTGAGGTTGGGTTGGGTGGGTTGGGTTGAGGTTGGGTTGGGTTGGGTTGAGGTGGGTTGAGGTTGGGTTGGGTTGGGTTGGGTTGAGGTTGGGTTGGGTTGAGGTTGAGGTTGGGTTGGGTTGAGGTTGGGTTGGGTTGAGGTGGGTTGGGTTGAGGTTGGGTTGAGGTTGGGTTGGGTTGAGGTTGGGTTGGGTTGAGGGTTGAGGTTGGGTTGAGGTTGAGGTTGGGTTGAGGTGGGTTGGGTTGAGGTTGGGTTGAGGTTGGGTTGGGTTGAGGTTGGGTTGGGTTGGGTTGAGGTGGGTTGAGGTTGGGTTGGGTTGGGTTGGGTTGAGGTTGGGTTGAGGTTGGGTTGAGGTTGGGTTGAGGTTGGGTTGGGTTGAGGTTGGGTTGAGGGTTGGGTTGAGGTTGGGTTGGGTTGAGGTGGGTTGGGTTGAGGTTGGGTTGGGTTGGTGGGTTGGGTTGGGTTGGGTTGGGTTGAGGTTGGGTTGGGTTGAGGTTGGGTTGGGTTGAGGTTGGGTTGAGGTTGGGTTGGGTTGAGGTTGGGTTGGGTTGGGTTGAGGTTGGGTTGAGGTTGGGTTGGGTTGGGTTGGGTTGAGGTTGGGTTGAGGTTGGGTTGAGGTTGGGTTGGGTTGAGGTTGGGTTGGGTTGAGGTTGGGTTGGGTTGGGTTGGGTTGGGTTGAGGTTGGGTTGGGTTGAGGTTGGGTTGAGGTGGGTTGGGTTGGGGTGGGTTGAGGTTGGGTTGAGGTTGAGGTTGGGTTGAGGTTGGGTTGAGGTTGGGTTGAGGTTGAGGTTGGGTTGGGTTGAGGTTGGGTTGGGTTGAGGTTGGGTTGGGGTTGAGGTTGGGTTGGGTTGAGGTTGGGTTGGGTTGGGTTGGGTTGAGGTTGGGTTGAGGTTGGGTTGGGTTGAGGTGGGTTGGGTTGAGGTTGGGTTGGGTTGGGTTGGGTTGAGGTTGGGTTGGGTTGGGTTGGTTGGTTGGTTGAGTTGAGTTTGGGTTTGGGTTGAGGTGGGTTGGGTTGAGGCTGGGTTGGGTGGGTTGAG
>PIJE02003273.1:27215-34715 GCA_002895965.2 Coryphaenoides rupestris | reverse complement strand
TGCAATATAGTCAAGTGCAATACCCAAATCACAGGAGCTGCCATTTTGTGATAAGGGTAAAATGTGCGAATGCTAATTTCTAATGAAGTACTGTCGAGCTACGGGGATGCACTGGCCTGCACATTTTTTTCCCCCAGATTTTAGAAAATAAATGTTGTTGTTCAGTACAGACACCAACTAAATGTCACGTCTTGATGGTTTCTTTCCAGTGAAAATGAAAATTGCGAGTTACACAAATTGCGACGCCTAATTGTGCGAGTGGTTTAAACGCCGCAATACAATCAATTAGCTCTCAGGGTCTCCTCAAGGCGCGGCGCCGCCACTAAACGACACAAACAAACTAATTATCTTTTCCGCAATCTTCTTCTGTGTTCCTATCGGCATCTGCATTCAATATAGGCTGCGGTTGGACTAAAATAATAGAGGCTAATGTAATAAAGCATAATTAATGAACACGTACAGCTGTGTAAAGTCGGACCATTCGCCATCCATCCATCCATCCATCCATCCATCCATCCATCCATCCATTTTCGTCCGCTTATCCGGGGTCGGGTCGCGGTGGCAGTCGGCTAAGCGGGGCCCCCCCAGGCTTCCTTCTCCACCAGCCACACTCTCTAGTTCCTCCTGGGGGGTCCCGAGGCGTTCCCAGGCCCAGACGAGATATATAATCCCTCCAGCGGGTTCTGGGGTCTGCCCCGGGGGTCTCCTCCCAGTTGGACGTGCCCGGAACACCTCCAAAGGGGACGCGCCCGGTGGGGGGGGCATCCTAATCAGACGCCCGAACCACCTCAGCTGACTCCTTTCGACGCGGAGGAGCGGCGGCTCTGCTCCGAGCTCCCTCCGGATGTCAACCCCCCTCGCGATGAGAACTTCTGGTGTCGCGTACGGAGACAAAATGGCGGCCGCGAAGCGCAGCGCCGACATCTGTTGCCGGGGACGGTCTGCTGTGTTCTCCGTGCGCTCAATTAGGATGGAAAATGATTACAGGGTTTTAATACAGTTTGTGGTTCACAGATGAATCACGACAATGACAACTTTAATTGGATTGTCTGCTTTAGTTTCAGCCTGATTATTGCGTCATGTGTCATTATGTTAAAACCAGTTAAACCAGTTTTTAAAATACGCAAGCGACAAATCTATCAATTGCTCTATTTCTATTTCTTACTGTTTGAATCGCGCCACTAGTGTCTTCTTGCTACGCTTGCGGGATGACGCTGACCCGTTTGAATTAGAACCGGCGGACTGACCTGTTGACTTGTTGTCGTTGCCGTCGCGCGTCGCTGTTGGCGTTGGTCTGATTATTCAGATGCGGATCTGCCCGCCGCCGCCGCCGCCGCCGCCGTAGCATCGGCCCTTCACATCTGCCTGCTGTGTGTTTGGTCGACGGTCTCCCCCCTCGCCTGCGGCTCTCGTTTTTAAAACAGAAACACAACCCTCGGGCTGCACATTGCACGCACACACACACACACACACACACACACACACACACACACACACTTGTTATTCCTGTCCAACCAGCCTTTCGGACGAGTTAATTTCTTTAACCAGAGAGGACCGGCTGCGATTCCTTAACCATTACCAACATTTGCATGCCCTCCCCCCCGCCCCCCCCCAGGGTTCCCGGGTGTCCAACTTGTCGAGGTCGGGAGCCCGCAGTGTTCTGAATACACAAGCACCTCGCTCCTGGAGGCCTGGTTAACTTTAGACTTTAGAATGTGTGTGTGTGTGTGTGTGGCATTCCCCCCCCCGAATTACCATGTTGTTACTCCAACCTTCTCTCTCTCTCTCTGGGCTGTAGTCTGTCGCTTTGGGTTTTTTTATCGTTTCCGTTCCTAAAGCGACTCCGGCTTCCAGTCCAGATTGGTTGCGGTCTAACATGCATTAAGACAACGGAAAATCGATTTGGACGCGGCCTTTATTACGGCCGAGCTCGCATTCGGTGCGATTGCTTCGTACGCTGCTGGAGTACGGTTTAGTCGACTATCTCTTTCTGCAGCTCGGAGCAGATTGTAATGTAGTACAGCGGTACAAGCGTGCAGAATGTACGTTTTTGGCAAAAAAAAATGCGTACTTCTGGACCCTGTACAATGCATTATATTAACAGAGTGCCCATAAAATATACATGGACGTGGTGTTGTGTTGTGTTGTGTTTGTTTAGTAGCGTCGTGGGTTAATGGGAACGGATGGTGTCGGTGCCGCACGGCAGCTCTTTAGGAGGCATCGCCGCGGAGCGATGGCGTATAAATATTAAACGCGCCGCGGGAACGAGCGAATCCGTCTTGTGTCTCGCGGGCGCGGCGGGGGGGGGGGGCGGGGGGGTCATCGATCACAAAACCACACGCTTTACAAACCAAGTGGCACGTGCCCACCCCGCCGCCGCCGCCGCCGCCGCCTCACCTCACCTCAACCCGCCGCCCCGTTTCTGAGCCTCGCCCGCGGATTAATGGCGGAGGCAGAGGCCGTCCGTTTTCCCGCCGCCACCGCCGATGACTGATGACGGGGAGGCGGGAAAGCGAGAGTGAAACCCTTCAGCGAGCACTCGGATCGCAGCGGGCCGGTAAAAGCGCGAGCGCGACGGACGACGGAAACACGATCGCGCCCCTCGATTGGATCACGGAACCGGGGACGCTGTTCACTTTGTTTATAGCAAGTTAACATCGTCAGGGTTCTTGTATTCATTTGACAATACACACTACATATACAGTATACTGTATATATATATTTTTTGATCGTGATTCAGGATTCAAGATATTTAGTCGTCACATACACACACAGGGCAATATTTACAGTGAAAAGAGCAGCAGGAATGAGAAATATATAAAAAAATATGAAAGGCAATATAAAAAAAATATAGAATACAGTGGGTACAGACTATATATGTTTGCAGAAGTGTATCCCGCTTGTACGTTGTTAGTGCCGATGTATTTGTGCAAAGAAGATAGAAATATACAAAAGAAAACACTAACGCTAAACACCTCCACCTGTCTGAGTGCTGAGTGCATTCTGGGAGATGTAGTTCGTTCCTTTTTTTTTTTGACGTGGCATCCAATCTGGTATGGGGAAGGTAGCACCCCCTCTACCGCCTGACCTCTGGTGACACCACGATATGTATAAAGTCAGTCTATTAAGCCATAGTGTGTGTGTGTGTGTGTGTGTGTTGTGTGTGTTGGTGTGCGTGTGTGTGTGTGTGTGTGTCCATCCAGGCATCGCCCTGGAGAAGGTGTACGACTACAGTGAGTACTGGGAGGTGGCCCGCGGTCTGTACGCGCCCTTCGACTGCACCGCCACCATGAAGTCCGGAAACGCCGACGTCTACGAGAACGAGATCCCCGGCGGACAGTACACCAACCTGCACTTCCAGGTGAGCCCCGCCCCCCCCCCCCGGTGGGACCACCGTACACCAACCCTGCACTTCCAGGTGAGCTTCCCCCCCCCCCCCCCCCGGTGGCACAGCTATACCAAGGCTGCACTACCAGGTGAGCCCCCTCCCCCCCCGCCCTGGTGGACAGTACACCAACCCTGCACCTTCCAGGTGAGGCTTCCCCCCCGAGTGGATAGTACACCAACCTGCACTTCCAGGTGAGCTCTAGCTTGTGTGTCCCCACAGGTGGTCTCCGTTGTCGTGGCGATCTCTCAACATCCCTGCCGTGCGTATGGGATGTGAGAGATGCGTCGGTAACTCACCTGACCCCCCGACCCCACCCCCCCCCCCCCCCCCAAAAAAAAAAGACAATTACCTATTTAACCGCCTGTACTATTATTGCATAACGACTATTATTGTGTCGTCAATGTGTGCCCCATGTGTGCCGAACTGTTGTTTTTATAATAATGTTTCGGTAAAAAAAAAGACAATGTTTTCTTGTCGTACACCGAGGGTCTCGGCGGTGGTTCTTTAACCGTTAAGTCGTCTCGGCGGGTGGGCCGCGGACCGCTTACTGAAAAAATGTAATAAAATAAAAATAAAATGTCCCTGGGACGGTTTCGGAGCACCGGTATGCTAATGAGCATTGTTTTGAGCAAAAACAAGAAAGACAAAGTCGTCTGCTTTTTAAAGGACCCCCCCACTTAAACTGTGTCCAAGGGCAGACGCTGTGTATTCGTCGCACAGAGAAAGCGTCGAGACGGATAATTTAAAGGCGGGAAGCCGGCAGATTTATCATGTTGGCTTTTAGATAAATAGTATAGTGGGATGATGAACTCGGGGGGGAAACGGAGCGCATACCTGCCAGGTCTCTGGGGGTTCCATCACACTCCATCAAAAAGCAGACGAGAAGGTGAGAAGGGTGCGCGACGCTCCCGTTTTCAGGCAATATTTTTTAGTCGAGCTCATCAAGACCCTAAAAATACAACGACGACGATGTTGTGGAGAGAGAATATGAAAGAACGTGGCGAAGAAACACCAATGAAATGGCACAAAGGCGGTCAACCTTGTGTGTGTGTGTGTAGCATACCCTTAGCCTATCACGTTAGGTGTCACATGTCTAAGTATGTAACCCCACGTGTGATTGGCTGCCGTCTGTGTGTCTGTGTGTGTGTGTGTGTGTGTGGTGTGTGTGTGTGTGTGTGTCTGTGTGTGTGTCGTGACTCCCGCAGGCTCACAGCATGGGACTGGGCCACAAGTTCAAGGAGGTGAAGAAGTCGTACACCGAGGCCAACCGGCTGCTGGGTGACCTCATCAAGGTGAGACGCAAAACAATCACACCGTCGGCCATCTTGGTCCTGGACACGCAAAGACTCTCAAAAGATACTCAAACACGGGTTCCTGTGAGACGAGGACCAACGTCGACCACGACCGATGACATATATATGATGTACTTTTAAACTCTTTGAATTCTGACTTATTGGAGGGTCTTCCTACACAGAGGGTCCATTTCCTCCCGTGTGTGTGTGTGTGTGTGTGTGTGTGTCGCTAATCACGTGAACGGAAGCAATGAGGGTGGTGGGTGAGGGGGGGGGGGGGGGGGGGGGTGATCCAAATGTGCCGGGATTGGGAGGAATTGAGGCGGCGTTGTTGAGGAAGAGGAGGAGGACGCTGTGCAGAAGCCAGAGCCCTTTAATCTCCTAAACACCGAAACACTTCTCTCTCTCTCTAAGCGCCTCCACCCCCGGATGAACAGGCGAAAAGGGGCCCTATTATTATTATTATTATTATTATTATTATTATTATTATTATACCAGCCGGTGTGAGCGTGATTCGCCATTACAAGCCGTTTCTAAATTGTCATGTGACTAAAATTGTCATTGTGACGAGGTGACATCACAAGTGGGAGTGTCCACCTCGATGTATGCTGACTAGGTCACTTGGTCCAATCCACTGGGCAGGCCTGGGGAGTCTGATCTAGTCAGCAAGCATGCGTACATCTCGGTGGACACGCCCACTTGTGATGTCACTTGTAGTTTTTTTTATCGAAATAGACTCGCGTTGAATGTGTCGATGGGTGTCCTTTCGGAACAGGGAGGCCTTTAGTGTATTTCGATGTAAGATAATAGACTGGGCACACTGGCAACCGGAAAAACCCAGTAACTCGGTGTTCGGTTATATAAGTCGTGAAACTTCTTCAATTCCTCCGCGCGTTTGTCTCCCCCTCACCGAGGGGAATTGAGCTGTAAGTCTGTGGTTTACTGGCGGGGAAACGGCTCCCAGTCGCCAAATCATCTTAGAACCCATTAAGGGAAGGCACCAGGCGTCACCGGCTTTTGGTGTTCGTGACAGTTTTTAATTATTTCCTTGTTGATTTATTTATTTATTTGCGGGATCATTCTTGGGGAAAATCAGTTGAGTTTGAGATTTCTCGGTTGACTCTTTTGACTCTCTCTCTATTATATATTTATTTCTTTTTGTCCTCCATCTGTTTTGGTCCTCGGTGTCTTCTGGCCGCTGATTACCGCCCTGACGGGGAGTGTGTTGGCATCTCTGCCGCTGATTGGTTCTGCCTTGCCGGCCCTCGGTCCCTGCTTGGCCGAGGCAAACGATCCCAGATTAACTGAGCAACGGATCAGCCACTCTGCTCCTCCCAGATATCCTCTCTCTCTCTCTCTCTCTCTCTCTCTCTGTCTCTCCCTCCCTCTCTCTCTCTCTCGCTCTCTGTCCGTCGCTCTCTCATTCTCTGACTCTCATTCTCTCTGTCTGTCTCTGTCTCTCTTCCTCTCTTCCTCTCTCTCTCTGTTTCTCTATCTCTCTCTCTCTTTGTCTCTCCCTGTCTCTCTCTCTCTTTGTCTCTCTCTGTCTGTCTCTCTCTCTCTTTGTCTCTCCCTCTCTCCGTCTCTGTCCTCTCTCCCTCTCTGTCTGGTCTGTCTGTCTTCTCTTTTTCTCTCCATCTCTCACTCTCTCTCTCTCTCTGTCTCTCCTCTCTGTCTGTCTCTCCCTCTCTCTCTTTGTCTCTCCCTCTCTCTCTCTGTCTCTCCCTCTCTCTCTGTCCCCTCTGTCTCTGTCGCTCTCTCTGTCTCTCTCTCTCTCATTGGTCGGCATCACATTTCGCAACGCTGTCGATTTATTCTACCCTTCCCTCCATCTTGGAATTCCCCACGTTGGCCCATTCATTTAATTCACCGCCTCCCCCCTCCTCAACCCCCTCTAACCCCTCCCACCTGTTCATCATGTCAATCTGGGCACACGGCAGGCAGGCAGGAAGCTAGCAGTGGTTTGCGTAGCGTGGTTAGCGTAGCGTTGTTAGCATAACCCGGCGGCGCTGGTAGCTGCTATCCCGCAACCTCTGAAGATCAGGCAGGGCCTGACGCAACTGGCTCAGGATATTAACATCCTCCATCAGTCACACACACACCCACACACCTGATGACACACACAGCACACACACAACAGATACACACACACACACACACACACACACACACACACACACACACACACACACACACACACACACACACAGAGCAATCTCGCCAATCAACATTATCATTACCCTTTAAATTTACTCCCTGCCTCTCTCTTTGTTTTTCCATTATCTTTAATTCATTGGCTTCTCTCCTGCCATGGTTTGGTCCATCCCAGCTGGCTAATTCTCGCTCTCCCTCTCTCCTCTCTCTCTCCTCTCTCTCTCTCTCTTCTCTCTCTCTCTCTCTCTCTCTCTCTCTCTCTCTCTCTCTCTCTCTCTCTCTCTCTCTCTCTCTCTCTCTCTCTCTCTCTTCATTTGGTTCTCACTCTTAATTTTCTCTTTCTCACATGCATAGACACCAGTAGAAACACTGTCACGGCGGTGTCTCTAAATGGTCGTTCGTTATCAGCGACGTGATTGGCCGAGCGCTCGACGGAACCGCGCACGGGCCCACGACGCGTAGACGCCTGAGAACGGAGGAGACCTTCGAGATGTGTGTTCTGCGTGTGTGTGTCTAATGGTCTTTTCAAGTGTGTGCACTCTAAGGTCTATCAAAGGAACTTTTTCACACACTTGTGTGTGTGTGTGTGTGTGTGTGTGTGTGCATTAGAGAATGTGCATATTGAGTCATCGAGTTTGCAGCTTCGTTCAGATCGGCTTTTAAAAA
>PIJE02003273.1:20000-21088 GCA_002895965.2 Coryphaenoides rupestris | reverse complement strand
GACTCCATCCTGTTGTTGTTCTTTTTGTTAAATTGCGTGGGGGAACGTGAAATAGTTTTGTGTGCGTATCCTCCGAAGTGGTACAACGATTATTGTCGGACCCATCGATCGGAGGGTCATTGCAACCGTCGGCTATTTTTGTTAGCGGATTTAGGAGCTGCTTCTTTAGGCCTCGATTGCTTCTAAAATTACTGTGAGTGGGACTGATTAGATCAATTAGCAGATACTCTCCATACACACATCAGCCTGTGTGTGTGTGTGCCCACACACACACACACACACACACACACACACACACACACACAATTCATAAGACGTAATGATCCTCAGACACATAGCAAGTCATTCGATGACGTGCTAAACGCTCATTGAAACGTTGCGGAATTAGTTTGAATTGCCAATAATTCAAGACTGCGTGCTCCACATCGCCGTCTGGTGGAGCTGCGCCCTACTGGCCTCATGAACATCCCTATCATACCGAAGCCATCGCTATGCTAGCTTGGAGAGACAGACAGGCGGTCAGACAGACGGTCAGGGAGTGGCCAGTCACGGTTATAGACTGGGAGCGTTCCCTGTTCCGACCAGAGGTGGCGCCACTGTTCTGGCTGCGAGCGAACTTTTCTTTGCCTCCTGTCTCTCGGCTCCAGATTAGTTTAATGTTGAGCCTGAGTCCTGACGAAACCTCCTCCTCCTCCTCCTCCTCCTCCTCCTCCTCCTCCTCCTGCTTCTCCTCCTCGGTCTCGTTGCGTCGTCGCCGCGCTAAATAATTCCTCCACGCTTCCAGTTCGCCGTCTGCGAAAGTTTTCGCATCCGACGTGAGGGAAGAGGCTGGAATGTACCCTCACGTATTCAAGACATTTAAAATATTAACATGTGTTTGACAGTATCCACAAGTATGCAGGGTAAACAGCTGACATCATTAGCCTTTATGTCAGTTACGAGTGTGTGTGTGTATGTGTGTGAGCGCACACACATACACACACACACGTCTCTTGATTAATTCAAGGTATGAGCTGGAATCCTCCGTTTTTTAATGAGGCTAATGTGTCACGAGCTAGACGCTTGCTATTTATGCCGTCTAACGCAGG
>PIJE02003273.1:0-12500 GCA_002895965.2 Coryphaenoides rupestris | reverse complement strand
TTGTGTTGTGTTTGCGTGCAGAAGAAGTGTCACATACTTCCGTGATTTACGCGACGCGCGTCACCGACTTCTTCTTCCTCCTCCCTTGCGTTTGTTTAACCTCGGAAGCCATTACCACGACAACACAGACGGCGCGCGTGTGTGTGTGTGTGTGTGTGTGCCGTTGCCATCCATCGCCGACGCGACGAGTTGTTCACACCTTGACGTTGCTTGTTAACGTGTTTGTGGACGACATTAAGCCGCGTTAGCACGTCTGCGCGGGGGTTCGTACGCGAGCGCCGTCGCCGTTCGTCTTGCCGCGTGTGTCGTTAAAGACATAAGACGGCGTTAAAATGACGTTTAAAATCGACGGGGGTGCCGCCTCCTCGCCGAAAAGATCTCGGGTTCGATTCCCGACGTCCGCAGTCTAACCCGCAACGTACAAATTGCTAACTCATAACGTACAAATTCGACGTTACGTTTCTTTCCGCGAAAGCTTCCCGCCAAGCGAGAACATTTGTCGTTTTCAATTACGGGTTTTTCCTCCGAGACGACGACAGACTTCGATCGCCGCCCACGGCCGCTACGACCGAAGGCTACGATTTAGCCGACCCCCCCCGTTTCCCAATCGCCCACCCATCGACAGAGAAGCCTGCCCGCTAATGGAAACCAGCAGAACCTTCCGCGCCCCAGCCACACTTCTCAGGGACGACGAGGAGGAACAAGAGAGTCGCTGAGAAGTGCTTCAGAGCCTGTTGTGATCTGTTTGGGCGAGAGAGAGAGGGGGGAGGGAGGGAGAGAGAGAGGAGGGAAGGGAGAGAGAGGAGAGAGATGAGAGGGAGGAGAGAGAAGAGAGAGGAGAGAGAGAGAGAGGAGAGAGAGAGAGAGAGAGAGAGAGAGAGGAGAGAGATGAAGAGAGAGAGAGAGAGAGAGGAGGGAGAGGAGAGAGAGAAGAGAGGTGTCCAAGGTGAATGTACCATGTGTGTGTGTGTGTGTGTGTGTGTGTGTGTGTGTGTGTGTGTGTGTGTGTGTGTGTGTGTGTGTGTGTGTGCGTAAAAATATTCCTTCTGCCTTTTGATACCAAAATGGATAATGACTCGTAGTTTTGCGCACAAAGACGCGCGTTTATTACACTCTGCATAATGTGTCGGAGGGAGGTAATGCGTTGGATCGGACGCGGACGCGGTTCCCGCCAAAAACCCTTTGATGCCTTCACCGTTTCCCGCCGTTTCCACCCCCATCCCGTGTCCGGTATTTGTGGAGACAGCACCCTGTGAGTACAAAGCACCTGTGAAGATTTGTAGTATTTGAAGTATTTACAAATGAATACATCACCGTCTGGGGTAAAAATAGGCGATCACTTGAGGCAGGAAGGGACCGTGTACTGGTGGTTTCGGGCGTTTGTCTATGCCTCCCCCGCCAGCCGACGGGTACTGGGTTCGATCCCTCACCCTCTCATCGCTTCCTCCGCAGTGACCTATGACCCATGATCACGCCGAGTATCGCCCGTCCCGCCACTGTTCCCTGCTAAACTCAACTCATTTGCGCCGAGCGACTTAATGGTAATTGAGTCGTTTAGTTGAGAAAACTAAATTCAAAATTGTCAGCTGACGAAGTCTAAGTCGTCGTCGTCATTGTGGCAAAGTGACATCACAAGTGGGAGTGTCCACCCAGATGTGTTTAGTCACACGACGCGATTGGTCATGAACTGAAATGTTGGGGTTGGGTGTTCGGCGAAGACCGCCGGCGATCTTCACGCTAAACGTCCGTAAATGCGGACAGAATCCCGTCACCTTGGGAGGGTCCCCCGGAGCTCGCGGGCTTTCGGCTCAATTAGCTTAACGCGTTCGGCGGAAAATAAAGACGACGTTTCCCGTGACCTTCGCCGCTCGCGCCGCTTTCCAATTCCACTCCGGCTCCTCCTGTCGTCACTTCGCATTAGTTCTGAAGGGTACAGAGGGAGACGTGTAATGGCTTTCGTTGGCGCTGATCTTACGGTAATTCGGTGATGTGTCGGGTTTCTTTTGTGTATGAATGACTTTCCTTTTTCTCTGGGGGGGTCCGTACGAGAAAAGAATATGTAAAGAATATCCCGGCGGCCGTGCGCTCTCAAGACCGCACAGCAGTGTCCCGAATTAAACTGCTGCTCGTACCACCAGCGGTAACACAGGGGGGGGGGGGGACCGCCACAGACCAGGCAATAACCACCTACTCTCCCGCCCCCCCCCACCTTCCCCGCCTGTAGGTGGAGCTGGAGAGGGGGAAGACCCTGCACATCAAGGCCCTGGCGCTGGGCGACCTCAACAAGGCGGGCCAGCGCGAGGTGTTCTTCGAGCTCAACGGGGCCAGCTGCGCTCCGTCCTGGTGAAGGACACCGTGGCCATGAAGGTAGGCCGTGGCGGAGATGGGTGGAGGAGACGGAGAAGATACGGGTGATGGATGGAGGTGTGAACAGATGAATAGAGGGGTAGATGGTGGGTGGAGTAGACCGTTTGAGGAAATGACAAAGACGCATTTGAGGATGTGTTTGACTTTGATTTCGCTCTCGCCACAGAATGTACACAATACAGCTGATGGAGGAGGTCTCGGGTGGGTGGTGTACAGGGTAGCAGAGGTCTCAGAAGGGTGGTGGTGTACGTGGTTGGTGTCTCACGATGGTGTTCCTCTCTTCCACCCGCCCGCCGCCCCCCACAGGAGATGAAGTTCCACCCCAAGGCCCAGAAGTCCATCAAGGGCCAGGTGGGAGCCCCCATGCCGGGCAAGGTTCTGGAGATTAAGGTGGAGGTCGGCACCAAGGTCAGTAGAACGTCACCGCTTTTCTTCCTCCTCCTCCTCCTCCTCCTCCTGCCCCTGCTCCCACTGCTTCCCCTATCTCCTTGCTACTCTACCCCACCCCTCTCCTCTTCCTCCTCCCTTCCTTCTCCTCCTCCCCGCTCTTCCTCATCACCTCCTCCTCCTCCTCCCAGGTGGAGAAGGGCGAGCCTCTGTGCGTGCTGTCGGCCATGAAGATGGAGACGGTGGTCAACTCTCCGATGACCGGCGTCGTCAAGGCCCTGCACGTGACGGTCGACTCCTCCCTGGAGGGCGACGACCTCATCCTGGAGATCGACGAAGAGTAGAGGGACCGGAGGTGGAGGAGGAGGAGGAGGAGGAGGAGGAGGGAAGCCGGAGAATAATAGTGTTTGTGTACAGGAGGTGTGGTCGTGTGACATTTTGAAACTGGAAAGAGAGCGAGAGAGAGAGGCGGATGGAGGAGGATGGAGGAGGATGGAGGGCGGAGGTGTAAAATCAGATTCAGTTTGGGAGCTTGAGGCGTTACTTTACGTTTGAATGAGGTTGGCGTGGAGCGTGTCGTAGGCAAAGGGCAGGGCCGGCGGCTCGGGGGAACATCGCCTGACATTCTCTCGTCAGTTTCAAAAGGAGAAAATAAAAAACATTAAATGTCTCTCGCCCAGTCCTCGTTGCGTCGGACGCCGGCAACCCGCGAGATGCAAGCGTGGTCCCGTAATGCGTTCCTCAGGATCTGAGCATCGATCTCCACCTCTGGAACTTGTTGTTGTTGTTATTGTTGTTGTTGTTGAAGTGCAAATTAGACTCAACGACTTTTGCTCGAAGTTTACATCCCATTTCAAACGAGTCCCCCGGAAACATAAATAAACTACATCGCTTTAAAGCCAGATTGTAATTTCACTGCTAATTGAAACGCCGTTTTCGGCAAACATTCCACCTCCCCTTACACCACGGAAATGTGCGTTCCAACAACAAATGTACCTTTAACACTTTAACCCTGATAAATAGACAAGTGGTGGGAATGCCGCATTGCTCACCGAGGCACAAGTTACTGAACAACACGGTGAAGGGATGAACAGTTTTTAAGGATGACTATTGGTTACTTTAGGGGAGGGGATTCACAAGGTTATAGAGAACTAGTTCCACGTAAAGGTGTGAGAGGTTAGGGTTCTGCAAAATGTGTGCTCACTGCTTGCTCACGGATATATATTTGCTATGCATGTTTCTCATTCACTCAAAGACAGCGAGTCATATTTTTTTCGATTTCCGCTAGTTTCGCCTCAGCTTTGCTCGCGTCTCCTAACATTTTCTCGAACGTGATATTGGAACGGAAATGACGATTGACTCGAGTCACTCGTCGCTCTTCCCCCGTTCCTCTGTTAATTCCGCACAATTATTGATCGCACCGTACGCCCGCCTGCTATCGACCCTCCCGGGGGAACATTGTGGTTGAAGACACGCAAGCAATAAAAAGTCCGACGCGGAACTCAGGCGTTTTTTTTATATGTTCGAATGGGATTAGCTGTGGGCCCAGAACGGCGCCTTGCGGAACTTTTGGAGAATGTAATCAATTAATTCCATCCTTGAAATCAGCCTCAATTAATTCACACCCGTGCGTGTGTGCGTGTGTGTGTGTGTTTGCGTCTTGCTCTTTGACGGTGGCAGAGGGAATGTTATCGTGCGTCTGACACACAAACTTCTTCGTATTTACAACCCAGTCTGGCGCTGACAGGATGAGATATCTCACACACACACACACACACACACACGCACACACGAACATCTGCAGTTTAAGTGTGGTTTGTCAACCCATGGTAACTGCAAAAGAAAGCACCAAACATTAAACCTTGTTTCTAACGCACTTGTCGATAAAATATTGAGGCGCGGCGTTCTCGAGGCGTAAAAATGTTTTATATTTGTGCGCCACCCAGGTGTCCCTGCTTCCCGTGTGCCCGGTAGTTAGCGACACGCAAAGCAGAGCCGTCCGACGCCACCATTCCTTCTGAAAACACTGGCGTGCCCTTGCTGACAGTGAAGTGTGTGCCTCGTGTGTGTGTGTGTGTGTGTGTGTGTGTGTGTGTGTGTGTGGTGTGTGTGTGTGTGTGTGTGCTGTGTGTGTGTGTGTGTGTGTGTGTGTGTGTGTGTGTGTGTGTGTGTGTCGTGTGCTGGAAACGCCAGCCTGGTGATCTTGTTATTCTGCTTTGTGAGAAAGCCGGAAGGTTCTCCACCAAACGGCACCGAAGAGATCGAGATAGAGAAGAGAGAGAGAGAGAGAGAGAGAGAAACGCCTACACCGTTCTCTGAAGTTCACAGTCGTTAAGGTTTTGTGTGTCGGCGAGGGAGGAAGCCCTTAAGAGGTCTCTCCTTGTTCCCTTGCTTCTCTCCTAACCCTCCTCGTCTCCTCTCACGCCTCCTCTCTCAGCCCTTCTCTATCACAGCACACCCCCATCCCTGTAAATTTGCACATGTACTGCGACAAGACGAGCGACAACGCAAAAAAAACGCAAACCGTATCGCAAACGCAACTCTGCCGTAGACTCAGGAGGCTGCAGTCGTACTAGTAGTCGTAGTAGTAGTAGTCGTAGTCGTAGCAGCGTTTTGTACAACGAGTAACGTAACGTACTGCCTCGCTAACATACAACCCCGTAACCTCTCGCGTATCGGAAGAGTAACGCTTCAGTGTTCCGCTTTCACCGGGATGCCTGTCGTCACGGTGACCGATTTGTCTGGTGACTCCGTGCTTTCTGGATGCAAAAGAAAAATATATATATAAACCAAAAACAAAAACCGGACGGGATATTAATATAAGATCTTTGGCATTTGGCTTTTTTTTTTTGTTAGTTTGTTTTTTTCCACGGAACCAACTGTTTTATTTCCGTTTATTCCGCCGGGTTTATCAAAATGTCATCTCCCCGCCGGGGCGGAATTTTGTGTTTGTGCCGTTTTTCCCCCCCCACCGAGATGTAATCGTTTTAATCTCTTAGTCTTAACATCGTCGACGAGCGTCCGTGGATCCCATTTGTAATTTCTGTTTCCGTAGTTTACATTTGTTTGGCCTTCGGTCGGGAGGTTCAGATTGTGATTGGCTTTAGCGCGGCGGGGTAATAATGAAAAGGGAGATAATGAATGCCAGGGGTTGAATGAGATGTGTGAGAAAAGTTGTCTTAACTGACTGTATCTTGTACCGATCATGTACTAATAAAGTTAACCATTACTGAACGCTCTTGTGTGTTTCATTATTCCTTCGCTTTTTGAAGGGTTCCCCCGTCACCACGACTTGAGACGCCCCTGGACACCACGTCATTAATATACATAGAGATGGTATTGATGGTTATTTAAAGCTACAATATGCAGGATTTGCAGCGAGCTCGTCCGTGTTTTGGAAAAGCACTTTAGCCTAAATCCCTGTCGCCTTAAAGTTAGCGTCTATTTTTTCCAAAATATCCAATAAAATTACCTTTATGGCGTTCCTTCCGTGAGGGAGTCGATTCTGATCCCTTTAAAACCTGACGCTGTACTTAGCGTCGGGTCTTAAAAGTGTTCAGGAGACGGGGAGAAATGAGTCCGTCGTGCCGAGTGACACCGCCGCTAAACAGCATTAAGAGTCGACACGAATCAACAGATTGTGTCGTCGTTTGGGGTTTAAAAAAAACCACAAAATAAAACCGCTAAATCCGTCCGTGGCTCCCTGAGCGTCGAAAGTGCTGTTTTAAAGGGGTCCTACCATCCCACCGAAGAATTATGACATAGCGGCGTCTAGATGTACGCCGACTAGATCAGACTACCCAGTGGATTGTACCTGGACTGGTGAACTGATCTAGTCACCAAACGACTCGGCAGAGACTCCCACTTGTGATGTCACGATGTTAAAATGACAAATTTGAAGCGACTTGGTATAATAGGGGGGGCCCCTTTAATGTTGCCAATGGGAGAGAGAGAGCATTTCTAACTCGGTACGTCAAACACTGGGGAAAACCGAGGCCCCTAAATGTTTGTGGGTCCCTCACTGCGTTGCCGTGGAATTGAGCTTATTGTGATATTTGTGCCGCCGAGATTTGGTCAAAGGTGTCATTACAACTCAGACGCCCATGAAACGACTTCCTGTTACTATCTCTATTACACCTTTAGCAGGTTCAGCGATTTGGAGTCGTGCTGATAGATTAGCTCTCCGCGCACAACCTTGACAATGCTAATTTACCTCGCTTGCATTGAAACATATTGGAGTCGCGATCTTCACTTGACACAAATCAACGGCAATCGCCGACGACGAACACGCCGAGGTTGCCGTCATGATTTTATGCATTAAAAGACTTAACATTCTGTCAAAAATGCTGCGCCCTCCATCCCTCTCAATTGAGTGTGTGTGTGTGAGTGTGTGTGTGTGCGCGCGCTGAACCCATTCGGGGGAGTTAGCCTTTGTTACGGTAGCTCGCAAAATCCGAGTAACTTTCTGAACTGCGCCGTGACGAGGCTCACAAGGCGGACTTGCCTCAGCTGTCATTTTAGAACACCTCCAGTAGATCTGATTAAGCGTCGACTAATCAAGCGCTAAACCAATTTGCGCTCGAGTCAATTGAGTTTTATATTCGACGGTCGTTTGCCGGTTGCCCAGAAGGGGGTCGTTACGGCGTCGTGTGCTTTGGCTATACGTCCCCCCCCCTCACACACTTACAGGCGTCCCTAACGATTATTGATTCAATAAACCGAGGGTCCCGTAATTGGCGCAATATGCAGTTGGATGTGATTCGTCGGGGAAAGGGCAGACATATTAGACGCACGTTATGCACCGATTGCCGAGCGGAACCGGCGCCCCCGGCTGAGGTTCTCGGGATAATGGAATGAGCGCGCTACCTTCGGCGAAAGTGGCATTATCTTTATTATTATTATTGCGTCTAAGATTACATTACGCCGAACGGGGGGGGGGGCGCCGCGCCGCTCTTCCGGAGCCAATTACAAGGTGGTTTTCGGAGACCCGGCGCCACGACACGGAGCCGTGATGTTGACGCTCTCTGGTTTGAAATTGTTCGTTTTATGCTCGCGACGGCAAAAAACGTGCGCGACCCAACTGCTTTTACAAGTGTTATTAAGTATTAATAATGACGGTGGGTCCGCCTTCAAATCAAAAAAGATAAACGCTTACTGTTCCTATTGCTGGCTTGCTAACGATTCTTTTCAATCGTGGTTCATGTGTGGTTCAACGTGAAGATCTCAACTGTGTCTAGAATAAGGAAAAATGAAATAACCCTGCGAAAATCATTAAGTCTGGAAACTCAAACTGTGTGAAGGCTTTTTTTTTTTGGAAGCTTTTTTAGAAGCACATTTTGAAGTCACAGTTATTCAGAGAGAACACTGCACACATACATCCAAATCGGGTCTAAATCCCCCTGATTCTGATTCTGATTCTGATTCTGAAATCACCCTGATTGTCCTGACGTGTACGCAGCGCGATACTTTGACTTTGACTGCGGACGTCGGAGAGGAAACGTGAGTTGAAGCGGTGGCGTTGCTTCCCGTCTTTAAGCCTCTTTGGGTTCCATTGTCCCCGGTAGAAAGAAAGGTCTGAATAGAACAAATAGAAACTTTTTTTTTTCCTTCGTGAGCTTTTCTGAATCCAGCGGCCGAAGGTAGCCGAGTTCAAATGTGTTCAGAAGTTGCCTCGCACGTCCGTCAACCGTTTGTTGTCTTTTGAACGGGAACTTCAGACAGCGGACCGGTCAACTGACTCAGAGGATATTTTATATTACCTCCCGTTTCCCTCCACTTTCTTCCATTGTGATTTATCGGACGGGTTCATTTGAAACGGACATAAAATGAAAATGTCCTTGGCCCCCTCCTCAATGGCCGCCAGCACTTTGATTGGCCGTTCCCGCACGTCAGTCGATAGATTTGAACGCCCCCGGTTCAAATCTATCTGTGTCATCGTCACAGACGGTGTTTGTCTGTTCAACTTTCAGAATCTCGCTTTTCTCGTTCATGAGTTTGTTCTCCGTACGGCAAAAAGTTAAGCGAATAACATTTCCTTTTCCTCCTGCAATCCCGAACGGAAGACGCACGGACGCTCTCGGACTCGGAGCGAGAAGTCGGTTCCCCCGCGGTTGTGTTGCCGGAGCTCCTTAAACACATTTTCTTCTTTTTTGTCTTCACCGCTAAATCCCCTTTTCCCGTCCGCTTCGACTGAACAAGTGGTGAAAGTGAAGCCGTTTGGCGCACTCCCACCACACACCGCCGCACTCCTGCCGGGGGGAAGGAGGTGGAGGAGAGTTCAAACTTGGCAGGCAGGGCCAAGAGAGCACCAAGCAGAGAAGAAGATGTATTGAAAGGTTGCCCCCCCCCTGACTCCTTAACCCTGTGGGGGGGGGGGTCGCTAACATTTGTTGGGGGAGAGTGTGGGGGGGGGAGAGTGCTTTGCCTCCCGAGGTGAGAGTTCCTTAACGCTCTAATCCCCTTTCTTTGGTGTAATCCCCTGACTGCTTGCTCAGCCGTCCTCCACCCTCCACAACCCCAACCCACACACCACCACACACACCCCTGCCGCTATAATCCTCCGGGGTTAAACCAGCGCTGTGAGGGGTGGGTGGGCTGGTGGCTGACAGAGGGGGGGAGGACAGGGGGGAGGGACGGGGGAGCTCGGTGGGGTGAGACAGATCAATCAATCAAACCGCCTGTCAGTCACCGCGATCCTCGTCCATTCCCCCTCCTGGCTCCAGTGCGCCGCGCTGCAGGGAGGGCGTGATCTCCTTTGTCTGGGCCTCTCCTCGGTTCCCTCCTCACCCGCCGGCTGACTGGTTTCTCCTCAGTCCTCTTCACCACGCGAGCTCTTCTACTTCTAATAAAATACGGGGTTACTCATACTGTGTGTGTGTGCAAGTTGTTCATCCAATAAAACGTGATCCTTCGGGATCAATTGAAGGTGCAGCGCGGAGAATTGAGGGCCGTCGAGCGGGAACGGACGTGCCAAAAAACGGCGATCTAATATCGAGAAATATTATGTTTGATTTAGTGTACAATCCCATGAAAATAAAAAGTGTGTTTTTGTTCACTCAGAATGAGCCCTTTATATCTTATGTCCACTAGAGGCCACTAAATCCTACACACTGCACCTTTAAAGACAAATTATTTACCTTTATCCCTTTTATTTTACCTAATCGCTCTTCAGTGTTTAATCCTGAAATAGTAAAGCAACTATTTTACCTTGCGCACATTACTGCTGGCCTAGCCTGGCGTTCGGGGGGCTTTTGGGGTTTAGTTAGCGTAGCACGGCTGCTATTCTTAGCTTTCTCTCCCGTTATTCTCGATTTCTACTCCGGGTTCCTAGCTTAGCAGTCGGCGGCGGTGGGATCACATTTTTTCTACAAACTCCGGCAGCCGGGGGACATGGTGGTGGGGTGGTGGGGGGGGGGTCACTGTGGGAGCGATCAGTCCGATCACGTCCGCCTACGAGCGGCCGCCGTCTCGCCGCCGCTCCAGGGGGGTTACGGCACCTCAAACGCAGCTCTTGACAAGCTCAGTGTTGTCCAGGTGACGCTCGCCGACCCGCGAGTTTCAGTTCCGAACCGGCCGACCGCCGAGCGTCGGAAAGGGACGAGACGGAAACAACCGACGGGTTCTTCGCCGGGCTTCGATGTTTTAGTTTGTTTTTTTTGGGGAAATCAGAATCAGAATGTGTTGCTTTATTAAAATAGCTTTCTTGCCTTTGTTTTTACAAACGAGGAATGTGCTTGTTGGTGCGTAACATTGAACAGTAAGTAATAAGAAAATATAATAAATAAAATATCTCATATTATTATTGTAACTTCTTGAATCTTGAATGGACCAGTATGTGCTCTAATCACGTCGCAAAGGTTTAAACTGGAACTGGACCACGGAAGACACGTGGAGATAAAGAAATGCCGTTTTCATTGAACAAAAAAAAACAAAAACGAATCAACAAATGTCAGGTCACTGTGTCCTGGCAACCGCGGTCGTTACTGTCACACATCTGTCTCTCTCTTCTCTCTGTCTCTCTCTCTGTCTCTCTACCTCTCTCTCTCACTCTGTCTCTACCTCTCTCTCTCTCTCTCTCGTCTCTCTCTCTCTCTCTCTCTCTCTCTCTCTCTCTCTCTCTCTCTCTCTCTCTCTCTCCTCTCTCTCTCTCTCTCTCTCTCTCTCTCTCTCTCTCTCTCTCTCTCTCTCTCTCCCTCTTCCTCTCTCTCTCTCTCTCTCTCTCTCTCTCTCTCTCTCTCTCTCTCACACACACACACAGATATCGTTTCTCCAAGTTGACGTCTCAATCTATCACACCTCACACACACACACACTAACACACTCGCCAAAAAACACCTTTTATTTTTAGCAGCGAAAACCCATAGGAATGGACAGAAAAAAAAAAGCAAAGACCCGGGATAAGAAGCCCAGATTAGATGACGTGATTTGTGGTGATTGTCCAGGATGGATGGATGGATGTACGGTACGCTGTGCTGCTGTGAATGGACCAATGAGATAGCTGGAGACTTGAATGGGTGGATGTCTTGAATTCACCCATTCACCCCTTCACCCAATACAAGTGAATGGGTTGTCGATGGAGAGTTTGGGAATTGACGATTGATGTGCGGATCGATGTCCCGCCAAAATGTCACAACGGTGACTCAATCCGATCAAATATCAGTCCGTGTTATTCGAGTCGAGTATCCAATTAGAATATATTGACGAAGTGCTGTACTTATTAAGTACATTCTCATAGTTTAAATAAAACCTCAAACCTGAGTAATCCTTGAATCCTTACAGGGCAACTTTGATATCTTTCAACCTGAACCCGATTTTTTTCCCCCATCATTTTAGGTCTTAAGCGACCGATGCCAACAACAATTCCCTGAAATTGGTCCAGTATTGAGCGAGACGTCTTCAGCCGTCGGGTTGCATTGTAACCCTCTGGGGCGTCAGCGCCCGTCAATGTGTGTCATCCCATAAAGGTGCTGGTTTTGCCACTGACAGCCTCAGATTGTTATTATACAGTAAGTGTCTGGAAAGGATTCCTACAGAGAAATACGTTTCTCCTATTGCTTGATCCGGCCTGTTGGTTATTGAGTCTAACTGATATTGTTGTCTCGCTCAAGGAGAAGTCTTGCAACGAGAAGTCTCGCAACGAGAGTCGAGTCGTTGCGGGAAGAGAACGGAGCGAGCGTTAGAGAGAGAGCGGAGCTGGCAAGAGTTTGTTGTGTCGGAACGATCTAGAATATCGTCAGTCACGGTTGAACATTTAGCGACTTGATGAGACGACAACAAACAGGGGGGCGGATCAAGCGACAGATAAAGAACAACCTTTTAATCCTCTGCGCAGATCCTTTCCATAATGTTGTGCGACGCTTCTAATAACGATCCGAGCCAGGCGGCGTTGGGTTCTGTCGCGTTCCCGTCCAACACGGCCGAAGCGTTCCCGCCCAACGCCGGACCGACTGCGTAAAAATTGCGTCGTTCGCGTTCGTCGACTTACAGACCCGGAGCGGCGCGGAACGTAGCGTCCGGGTCGAGGGTGACCCGGGACTCACAGTCATTACGGGGGGTGGATGAAAGCGTCTGCAAAAACGACTGAAATAATAGCGTGTTTATTTTCTTTCCCGTCACGCCGCGCGAGTAATATGCATTAATACCGCGAGGAGGCCTAATGGAGCCGGTGGAAAGCCTGCGCTACCTCGCTGAGATAAACATCTGGTTGCGCCGCGCGTGGAACTATGTTGTCCCCGTCGTGCTCCTGA
>PIJE02003272.1:24196-31696 GCA_002895965.2 Coryphaenoides rupestris | reverse complement strand
GACGGACAAACAGATAAATAAATCTTCAATCTTAAATTAATCTATTTTCTAAAGGCCTCAAGCACAGACCATCGACTTCCAGACAAAACCCACGAGGCCTTCAAACCTGCAGCAGGGCAAGGACAGGGGAAGATTAAAAAAAAAAACATTTAAAAAGAAATAATAATAATAATAATAATAACCTTGTTAAGGAACAGCCGATGGGAAGGTAAGGCACTCAAAAGTAGCGTCCCAAAAGAAATCGTGAACGGATTCCTTTGCTTCTTTTCTTCTTTTATATGTGGTGGAATAAAAAGGCACATGATTCACCTGACCTGACCCTCAATTAAAGAAGGTGCTATTAAATAGGCCTCAATTGAATCTAATTAGGGGCCAATTTGAATACAGGGTGTGTGTGTGTGTGTGTCTGTGTGTGGTGTGTGTGCGTGTGTGGTTTGTTGTTTTTTTCTGTTTTAAAGAAAAAAACTAATTAATTCTTCAAAGTAACTCTTTGTGAGGCTTTAAGAAAACAGAGAGAGAGAAATAATAAAGAAGAGCTTGAGGGTAAACCTCAATGAGATACAACGGACGTTTGTCTCCCCCTAGCGGTCATTTATCGAAACTACTTTACTTTTTTTTAAATGTATTATTTAAGTACTTACAGGAGTACAGGAGACTAAGAATTATAAAAACATAAAGATATGAAGAAATACATTTAACATTTTAAAATAATAAAGAAAATGACACAAATATGTCATTATTGTTTAAGTGAAACTGGGCTGATCCAAAGAATACAGTATGTATGTATGTATGTATGCATGCATGTATGTATGTATGTATGTATGCATGCATGCATGCATGTACTAATTTTTATTTTATTCATTTTTATTCATGTAGTTATTAAGAATTGTATACAGTGATTTTGTTATATCCAGTTGGGTAAACTACAGTAGCTGCACTAGAAAATAAGGGTGGGCTTGTTGTAGTCTTGTGGAATAGTACCCATCATGTGGTCGAATTTGTGATTTCCATGGACCAGAATAAAATGTAATTTTGTTTGCTATTATTTGTTTGTTTGTCTGTTTAATTGTATTCTCTGTGTAAGTGCACTGTGCATACTTCTAATTGTTGTTTGTTGTGTTTGTTCTAAACTGTTTGTTCTAAATGTGAATGTTAAAAATCCAATAAAATATGAATCTCATAAGTTTTTTGGTTTAGTTTTTTTCGTTGTTGTTTGTGGTGATGAAATAAACATTCAGTTGAGTGGAGTTCACACTCCAAGCGGCTAGGGGGCGGTAATGCACCTCAACGTTGGCGCCTCGCCCTCCAATAACACAGCAGAAGAAGAAGAGTTGCTCACGTCAGAGTTAGCCCCCCCCCTCCCCAAAAAAAACCCAAACACTTCCGGCAACACCAAAAAGCTGTCAACAGCGACAACAACAACAACATGACGTCGGGATACATATGTGAGCTGTGAGACGTGAGTGGGTTGATGTTTCGGGTGATCGATGACGCGAAAAGGAACAATTTAAAAGTTTCTGTTTGTCGGCATTAGCTTGGGCGAGGCTAACGTGGCTAACGTGTCCCGCGTAGACACGCATGGGAATCTGAAGCTAACGTAAGCTAGCACACGCCCAGCCCCAAACCACTCAGCGCAGCCACATTTGTGTGTTTTTGTTGTGTTTTTGTGTGTTTGTGTTGTTTTTGTGGGTTTTTTTGTGTGTTTTTACTGTACATTTGTAAATCTGTTATATTATTTTTGTATTATTCTACTGTTTATGTCTCTATTGTTTTATTCTATTGCGATGCAACCTCTGTCACAAGAATTTCCTTCGGGATCAATAAAGTTCCATCTTATCTTATCTTATCTTTTGTTGTGTTTTTGTGCGTTTTTATTGTAACGTGAGGAGATGGACGAGCGGAAACTGAAGCGTAAGAGTCCCCGGCCCTCCACCACCACACCCACCACCGCCGCCGCCGCCGCGGAGGGCCGGGGGTCCGCTGGGGGGTCTGGCCGCAGGAAGGCCCCCGGGGACGGCCAGCAGGCGGCCACCGGCACCCAGAGGACCAAGAGCAGGAGGTTTGTGTTGATGATGATGATGATGATCATGATGATGATGAGAATTTCATGGTTATTCATAATATAATTTTAGCAGACACCTTGTCCCCCCCATCCTTAACTGCAGTGAACTTACAGTACATTTGTAAATCTGTTCTATTATTTGTATTATTCTACTGTTTATTCCTCTATTGTTTTATTCTATTGCTATGCAACCTGGCACAAGAATTTCGTATGTGTTTTTAGATGATTAATGTCATTAATCAACAGGTAGGAGTTCGTGAATCACTTTTGGCCCGTAATGATCTGGCCTGTAAAGCCCTTTGAGACTGTATTGTGATTAAGGGCTATACAAATAAAATTGAATTGAATTGAAAAACTGCCAAGGTGTGGACAATAGGGTCGCCCCAGGAATGGAATACCACGCCTCTAACCACGCCTTTGCTGCCTTTTTGTCATTAATCTTGGGCACAACCTTTATAATCGGGAGTCCTTTTCTCGACGTCTCCTTTGTCGTGTCGCAGGGGAGTCCGGGACAAGACCAAGTCCCAGGCCGCCGCCGCCGCCGCCGCCGCCGCCTCCTCCTCCTCAGCAAAAGCTAAAGCTAGCTCCGCCCCCGGGGGTCCTGGGGCACCCATCATCCAGCACTCCTTTCTGACGGACGTGTCCGACGTCCAGGAGATGGAGAAGGGGCTCCTGGGTCTCCTCAACGACTTCCACTCAGGGAAGCTCCAAGCGTTTGGTAGGCTTTAGTGTGTGTCGTGGGGCTTATTTCTCTTATATTTGAGTCGGGTCGGATTTCGCAGGGAAAAGGAAAGAAGTGAGATGTAAGCGTGGATATTTATAAATGTAAAAGCTTTTTTAAATGTGTACAAGGTTTAATTATGATTAGAACTAATATTAGTTTCTGATTGTTATTGTCTCAACCCACGGAGCTCAGAATGCACTTGATTCTTACATATAGTACCTTTAACTGTCTTTTTAAAAGGTTCTATGACTTGTCTGTTCTATTTCGCTGCCCTTGTAAAGCACGTTGAAATCGTGGATTTTACTTGAGTACCACAGATAATTTAGTCTTTCAGGATACTTCTCTGATGTATAAACCTTATCGTATAGTACGTAAAAAGGTTTGTAGTTCCTCCAATTTTGATTTTGTGCTGTGATGAGCGAGAACATAGAGAAAGTAGTATAGTCTCTCTCTGTCTCTATCTGTCTCCCCCCCCCCACTCTCCTCCCCCACTCTCCTCCGGTCACCTAGGCAACGAGTGCTCCATCGACCAGATGGAGCAGGTGCGCGAGATGCAGGAGAAGCTGGCCCGCTTGCACTTTGACCTCTACGACATGCCCGACGATGAGCGCAAGGCGGCGCGCGAGGACAACATGGACAAGCTGCTGAACAACGTAAGACACGGGTCACGGCGCGGTAAAGACGAGGACCCGAACGCAGAAGTATCGTCGAATGATTTAATTGAAAAAAATGCTGGTTCAGGCTACAGGCTAAAGGCTTCCGAAAGTTAAAGGACCGCAGCCGAAAGCTTTTAATGACGTGATGATTATTTATCTAAAATGTTGTTGTTGTTGTTGTGGTTCTTCTTCTTTTCCTTCACAGCTCGAGGATCTGAGTACTTCAATGTATCCTTCTGAACCCATCATTGGCTGATGATGGTCACCGAGGGCTATCACGGTGTCTGCTGTGGGTGGGGTGGTGGTTTGTATTCAAGGGTGGTGTAAGCTTGGTGTGGGTGTAATGTTTGTTTTGTTTGAACGTTTATTTCATAGGGACACGGCACGTCAATGAACACCAGTTAATAAGTACAAGATCTAAACATGCAGCCCATAGGTAATATGTTAAATGGTAAATGGATGGCATTTATATATCTCGCTTTTATCCAAAGCGCTTTACAGTTGCCTCACATTCATCCATTCATACACCGACGGCGGTGTCAACCATGCAAGGTAACAACCAACACGTCAGGAGCAGTTAGGGTTAGGTGGTGTCTTGCTCAGGGACACCTCAACACTTAGCTAGGAGGAGGAGCAGGTAGGGTTAGGTGGTGTCTTGCTCAGGGACACCTCAACACTTAGCTAGGAGGAGGAGCAGGTAGGGTTAGGTGGTGTCTTGCTCAGGGACACCTCAACACTTAGCTAGGAGGAGGAGCAGGTAGGGTTAGGTGGTGTCTTGCTCAGGGACACCTCAACACTTAGCTAGGGGGAGGAGCCCGGGGATCGAACCGGCAACCTTCCTGTTGCCAGACAACCGCTCTTACCTCCTCAGCTACCGCCGCCCGTAGGTAATAGAAACAGAAACATTACATAACATACAAATATATAAATGTATATATAAATATATAAATGCAGAGATGGAAAGTGTCAGGTTGAAAACTAAGTGAGGTGGGAGGTGGTTTGGTGTTGGGTGGTGTACGCAGGTGGTGGGCGAAGGCTCGGGCGTAGATCTTCGAGATCTTCCTTCACTCTCCTCCGTCTCCTCCTCCAGTCAGAAGCTCAACCTGGCCGACTCCCAGGAGATCCCCAGGACTGCCAGCATCTGACGTCGCATCGTCTCTCCTCTCGGCCCTAATCGCATCGTAACCTCTCCCGCCCCTCCTCTCCCCTCCCTGTCGCCATCACCCCCCTCTTCCTCTACTCTTCCTTCTCTCCCCTCTCCTCCTTTCCTTCACCCGGTCCCCCCCCCCCCCCCCCCTTGAAGTGTGACGAGGTGAATGTGTTAAGAGCGCTAGTAAGCACTACCCGCAACAGTATTATAATGATTCATATCAATATTAATGACTGTCAAACAGCGTTGGAGCTGTGCACCAGCAGTCGATGGTTGATGAACGCTGTTTTGGGGTGGGGTGGGGTGGGGGTGGGGGTGGGGGGGGGGGGGTGGGGGGGGGGGGGCGGGTGAATTCTAAGATGTGTGTTCCTTGTCCCTTCTGATACGTGTTGGCTAGCTAGCCCAGCTAACTAGGGGTTACAGCCTCGCTAGCTGTTCCGTCGTGTTTATTAAGCGGTTTAGACCCCCCCCCCCACACTCACACACACACACACACTCACACACTTCTTAAGGTCAGGCGTCAACCAACCTCAACTGCCACATTTTGTATTTTCCACCAACCGGTAGGGAGAGGGGGGGTGACGGGGTGGGAGATATTCTGTTGACTCACACACTCGGACTTAATATCCCCCAAATATATAATGTATGTAATGTAATGTATTCATCTAAATCTTTAGCTCTGGTCACTTTAGACGACTTCATTGTTTCAGTTCGCTACTGGTGATGGTGAAGATGGTGGATCTTAAATCATAGCGCCAACTTTAGCAATAAGACTTTTGGTCTCTTGATTGTTGGATCATATCTACAGTGTGTGTATATATATATATATATATATATATATATATATATATATATATATATATATATATATATATATACATACTGTTATATATATATATATATATATATATACTGTATATATATTTAGTCTCTTCATTTGCAGAGCTGGTTTAGTTGGTGAAGTGAAGCGACTGCTGTCTGAACCAGGCATAGCTGCAAGTTCACCAGGAACCCCAGCTCCGGTAGCCAGCAAATGTGTTATCTGTCTCTCGTGTCCCCGTGAATCCTCCTCCTGAGACGAAACGATGGGACGACCATCTCCAAAGTCGGCGGTCCGCACACACACACACACAACACACACACACACACACACAGATGCAGAGACACACACGCACACTTGGGGTAGCTTTGAACTGCTGAATTGTGATCAAAATTGAATGTTGTTTGCCCGATGCCGAAGAATGGTGGAAGGATTTGCACCACAAATCAAAGATATATATATATATATATATATATATATCGCCGATTGATTTGATTTGATTGATTGAGTCGCCCTATGTACCGTGCAATCATATTTACTGTAAACACCTTCGTGCAAACAGGAGCTGGGGTCAATGAGTCAATGATGAATGATGGATTTGTGAATGGCATACAGTAAATGCAAAGTGGGTTTGTGGTATTGCGCGAAGGAACACATTTTGCACATAACCTCTCAATGTGAGAAGAGATTTCAAGTCGCGATGTCTCACAACCATGCCTTACTTTACTTACTTTTATCATGTTGTGTTATTATCGCCTTTATATATATATCTCTCTATATATATATATATATATATAGGTTTGAAATCAGCGGATGTGCATTGATTTTAATATATTTTCGTCGCGGTGGAAGATAAAACTGCTTATTTCCCCTCGCTGCTGCTTTGTGACATAAATTAACAAAAAAACAGATGTATATTTTTCTTCATGCTTAATATATGTTCCATTGTTGTGATAACACACTGCCTTTACTTTATTTAGTTTTTGTTTTGTTTGGACATCACAAATAATAAAATGACTTATCGAAATCTTACCATCTTTGGTTCTCACTGTTGTCATTGTTGATGTTGTTGTTGTGGTTTTTAAGATACCCTTTTAAATATGTATATGAGAAGGAGGAGTCTGAAATAGGAGACGGAAATCTAGTGTAACAATTAGGTGTCTTCAAGTTACCCAGATGAGTGTGTGTGTGTGTGAGAGAGAGAGAGAGAGTGTGTGTGTGTGTGTGTGTGTGTGTGTGTGTGTGCAGGAATGCAGTCTTCGCTGTGTTTGTGTGTTTCTAAGGAAACGGAGAGGAGGAGGAGGAGGAGGGAGGAGGGGAGGAACAGTGTCAGTGTCGACTACTCCGACTGGAGTAGGCCCATGTCCAGCCCCAGGTACAGGCCCAGGTCCAGCCCCAGGTACAGGTCCAGGCCCAGGCCCCGATCCGGATTGGCTGGTGGTCCCCCGTCCTGATCCTCAGACCATGATCCGCGCCCCGGGTCGAGGAGGCCCACCCAGCTGCGCCGAGACCCTCTTCAGCGCCTGGACGCCTCTGGTCCACAAGCCGTCCAACCAACAGGTGTGTGTGTGTGTGTGAGAGAGGAGGTCGATCATCATCATAGGCCAGATTGTTTTTGCTGCTCTTGGGCTTTCTTGCTGCTCTTGGGCTTTCTTGCTGCTCTTGGGCTTTTTTGCTGCTCTTGGGCTTTCTTGCTGCTCTTGGGCTTTCTTGCAAGTTGAACAGAGAAACAGATCTATAATTGTCTTTATTTGGACTTTTATTTGTATTTTTCTTCACTGTAGATGGACACACACAGTAAATTCTCACTGTTTTATTATATGAAGTTCACTTAATGGCCGCAAACATATATTTTCATTTTCATTAGTTCATGAAAATGAAAAATAGTCGTTTTTAATCCCGTTGTCTGTGTCCCGTTCCAGCTGTTCGAGGAGCGAAGCAATCTACTGCTCCACTGGTTCGACCTGTGGAGCGACAGGCAACGGAAACAGCTCCTGCACACGCTGCTCAACCGATGCAGCCAATCACAGCTCAGGTAAAAGTCACGTTTTTCCTCTTCATTGGTCACCGCTGCAGCCAATCACAGCT
>PIJE02003272.1:17500-19952 GCA_002895965.2 Coryphaenoides rupestris | reverse complement strand
AGATTTGTTTTGTTTTAGTTTTTATTTACCACTCGCTTTGGCAACTATATGTACGTTTCCCACGCCAATAAATCACTTTAAATTGAATTGAATTGAATTGAGAGAGAGCTATAGACAGACAGAGAGAGAGAGAGAGTGAGAGAGACTAGACAGAGGAGATAGGAGGGGAGAGAGAGAAGCACCAGACAATCATCCACTTTTTTGCGTCTCTGACCAAGGCTTGCGTCTGAGAACCAGGAAGGCGTGGGGCAGCAGCAGCAGCCTCCCCTCGGCCACCCAGAGCGCGGGGTGGCCTGGGAGGTCCGGGAGCCCCTGGTCTGCCCTGTCCTGGAGCCCGGGGCCAGGAGACCGTCTGCTGGCCGGCGAGGGCCTCGGCCGGTCCCGTGAGGGGTTGACCGCCGCCACCGCCACCACCACCACCGCCACCGTACAAGAGGCCAGCGAGGAGAGAGACAGAGACAGAGAGACAGAAACAGAAACAGAGAGAGAGAGATGGAGACAGAGACAATCGACAATTGTAAATTAATTTGTTTTGTTTTAGTTTTTATTTACCACTCGCTTTGGCAACTATATGTACGTTTCCCACGCCAATAAATCACTTTAAATTGAATTGAATTGAATTGAGAGAGAGCTATAGACAGAGAGAGAGAGAGAGATGAGAGAGACTAGACAGAGGAGACAGAGAGAGAGAGAGAGTGAGAGAGACTAGACAGAGGAGATAGGAGGGGAGAGAGAGAAGCACCAGACAATCATCCACTTTTTTGCGTCTCTGACCAAGGCTTGCGTCTGAGAACCAGGAAGGCGTGGGGCAGCAGCAGCAGCCTCCCCTCGGCCACCCAGAGCGCGGGGTGGCCTGGGAGGTCCGGGAGCCCCTGGTCTGCCCTGTCCTGGAGCCCGGGGCCAGGAGACCGTCTGCTGGCCGGCGAGGGCCTCGGCCGGTCCCGTGAGGGGTTGACCGCCGCCACCACCGCCACCACCCACCCACCGCTCTAACAAATTCACAACTTGCTTGAATTTTTCTGCCCTTTAAACCAACTATGATGCTTTCAGATCATACCTTGCTCATGTCTTATGGTACATTCCAGTCTTGTACAACTTACGGTGTCTTGTGTCTCTTGCACTTCCCCCTCCCAGCCAGAGGGGTCGCTCTCATGCACAACCTGTCCACCATCACCGGCCTGGAGGTTCACGCACCGGCGGGCCTTGCCACCGGAAGCTTCCAGAACAGTAAGTAACCACAAATGGTATTTAGCTAGCCAGAGGAGGAGGAGGATGCCGAACCTCCTTCAATATACCGAACGTCCTTCAATATGCCGAACGTCCTTCAATATGCCGAACTTCCTTCAATATGCCGAACCTCCTTCAATATGCCGAACTTCCTTCAATATACCGAACTTACTTCAATATGCCGAACGTCCTTCAATATACCGAACTTCCTACAGTATGCAGAACTTCCGACAATATGCCGAACTTCCTACAGTATCCGAAACGTCCTTCAATATGTCGAACTTCCTTCAATATGCCGAACTTCCTACAGTATGTCGAACTTCCGTCAATATGCAGAACTTCCGACAATATGCCGAACTTCCTACAGTATGCAGAACTTCCGACAATATGCCGAACTTCCTACAGTATCCGAAACTTCCTTCAATATGTCGAACTTCCGACAATATGCCGAACTTCCTACAGTATCCGAAACTTCCTTCAATATGTCGAACTTCCTTCAATATGCCGAACTTCCGACAATATGCCGAAACTTCCTTCAATATGTCGAACTTCCTTCAATAAACCGAACTTACTTCAATATACCGAACTTCCTACAGTATGTTGAACTTCCTTCAATAAACCGAACTTACTTCAATATACCGAACTTCCTACAGTATGTTGAACTTCCTTCAATATGCAGAACTTCGGAACTTCGGAAATTCCCAGTAGATTGAAGCTTCCGAGTTGTTTCGAACACCATATTAGAGTCCTCAGTCTAACCTTACATATGTCACCCACCCCCCCTTAGTCCTTAGCGAATGGACAACCAGTAGCAGCGGCGGTAGCGGCCTCCGTGCACATGCCTCCCCCTCCGACAGCCGTGCACGTGGAGAAGGGGAGGAGCAAGAAGGGGGCGTCGGTCCGGCGCTTGGCTACGTGCACGCGGGCGTGCTGCAGGGGTGGTGCCGGCAGGCCCAGTGGATGGAGGAGGCCCTGGGGGATCTCAGGGGCCGCTTGGGACCCCGGCTGCACAGGGTCAGCCTGGAGGCCCGGGGTCGTGCCCTGGGTGGGTTCACGTGCACATGCACATGCACACGCACGCATACACACACATTACTATTCTATTGTTGTTATTCTGATGTTGTTGAGCAACCTCTGCCACAAGAATTTCCTTTGGGATTAATACATTAATACACCATGGTCATTTAACCATCTCCAACCCGTTCCACCACTTCCTGTGCTGTGT
>PIJE02003272.1:0-10000 GCA_002895965.2 Coryphaenoides rupestris | reverse complement strand
AGAGAGAGAGAGAGAGAGAGAGAGAGAGAGACAGACAGAGAGCGAGCAGAGAGAGAGAGAATATGGATGAGTATATTGTGTACTTATATATGTATACAGAAGACACAACACACACACACACACACACACACAAAACACAAGACAACACAACACAAGACAACACAACACAAGACAACACAACACAAGACAACACAACACAAGACAACACAACACAAGACAAGACAACACAAGACAAGACAAGACAACACAAGACAAGACAAGACAAACACAAGACAAGACAAGACAACACAAGACAAGACAACACAACACAACACAACACAAGACAACACAACACAAGACAAGACAACACAAGACAACACAACACAAGACAACACAACACAAGACAAACAAGACAGAAGACAGACAGACAGAGAACAGAGACAGAGACAGACAGAGACAACAACACAACAAGAAAGACAGAAGACAGACAGAGACAGAGACAGAGAGAGACAGAGAGAACAGAGAGAGACAGAGAGACAGAGAGAGAGAACAGAGAGAGACAGGAGAGAGACAGAGAGACAGACAGAGAGAGAAGAGACAGACAGAGAGACAGAGAAGAGACAGAGAGAGAGAGACAGAGAGAGACAGAGAGAGAGAGAGAGAACAGAGAAAAAGAGAGACAGAGACAGACAGAGACAGACGAGACGAACACAACAGTCTCTGTGAGCTTGGCCTGTAGATTCCATTTGCGTCAATCCTTATGTTCTCAAAATGTATACTATTTGAAAGTACAATATATCTATCTTACATCACAATTGACTGTCATCACAGTGACGACCACGTGTGTGTGTGTGTGTGTCTGTGCGTGTGTGTGTGCGTGCGCGCGTTCCTTTGTGTCGTTCAGCAGCCACTCACAGCGCGAGTGTGTGATCTCCCTGGCGTCCAGGCAGGCGAGGGCGACCGAGGCCAGGAAGGTGTGTGTGCTGCGGAGAGCGAGCGTGAAGGGCGCGTGCCGCACGCTCCTCTTGGTCAAGACCAGGGCGTCGCTGAAGAGGAAGAGGCCCAGGTCACACACCTGCTCATAGGTCCTGCGGAACGCACGCGTGCACGCGCACACACACACGCACACGCACGCACACACACACACAGACAGTGGTCAGGGGGAACCAGGTTTTGAATCAGGTTTGGGTCAGGGGGAACCAGGTTTTGAATCAGGTTTGGGTCAGGGGAACCAGGTTTTGAATCAGGTTTGGGTCAGGGGGAACCAGGTTTTGAATCAGGTTTGGGTCAGGGGGAACCAGTTTTGAAACCAGTTTAGGTTGAGAGAATCAGGTTTTGAAACCAGATTTAGTTCAGGGGAAGCAGGTTTGAAGCGAGGTTTGGGTCAAGGGAACCAGGTTTAGGATCAGGTTTAAGTCAAGGGAACCAGGTTTAGGATCAGGTTTAGGTCAAGGGAACCAGGTTTTGGATCAGGTTTAGGTCAAGGGAACCAGGTTTTGGATCAGGTTTAGGTCAAGGGAACCAGGTTTTGGATCAGGTTTGGGTCAAGGGAACCAGGTTTAGGATCAGGTTTAGGTCAAGGGAACCAGGTTTAGGATCAGGTTTAGGTCAAGGGAACCAGGTTTAGGATCAGGTTTAGGTCAAGGGAACCAGGTTTAGGATCAGGTTTAAGTCAAGGGAACCAGGTTTAGGATCAGGTTTAGGTCAAGGGAACCAGATTTAGGTGATGGTAGTGATGGTGATGTGATGGTGGTGATGGTATAGTGATGGTGGTGTGATGGTATAGTGATGGTGGTGTGATGGTTGTGATGGTGATGTGATGGTGGTGTGATGGTATAGTGATGGTGGTGATGGTGTGAAATATATGTTGTAATTCTATTCACCGGAGACCTTTTGAAAGCAGAAGTCATATAATTCTGATAGTGGCCACTAGATGGCAGCCTAACACATCTTAGACACATCTTGTATGTTCATGTCTTGTAATGCACTTTGAGGAGTGGGAGAGAGAGGTTGAGTATTTACACGTTAAGTTCTGTTTCAAAGATGGTTTCATTGTTTGACTTATTGTTTAAAGTAAAGTCTGGCGTTGGAGCAATGGAGTAAGGCCTATATTTAATACAAATAACCTACGACGTTGTCATACGTTTCAGCGGCCTTTGACCTTTTAACACCAGAGGTCGCTCTCTTTTCACCACGATATTAAAATCCCAATGCATTGTTTTCACTCCCTCCTCAACGACACTGCAGAGACACACAACTTGCAGAATAATAATAATGATAATAATATAATAATACTTATAATATAATAATAATGCTAATAATAATAATATAATAATAATGATAATAATATAATAATAATAATAATAATAATAATAAAAATAATAATAATGAATAATATAAATAATTAAAAATGTATGTATGTGTGTGCGTGTACGTACGTCGAGTGTGTGGTTCGATCTGCTCTGTTCTGCGCCAGACTATTGGTTGTACACGGGACGATGATCGGTGTGGTGTGTGTGTGGTGTGTGGTATATCGTCATGTGTGTGTGTGTGTACGTTGTGTATCCGCCAGCCCCCATTGGATGGCCGAGCCAATGCTCTTACTATGCGCAACACCCGGCACCACCGCTGTCTCCACGGCAACCAAACAAGGCCGGTTTGTTTGGGGCCCTTAACTTTGCGGTGGGAGGGAAAGAAAGAAAGAAAGGCTTTGAGTGTGTGTGTGTGTGTTGTGCGTGTACGTGTGTGTGTGCGTGTGTGTGTGCGTGGTGTGTGTGTGTGTGTCATCAGCACACACACAATAGAAAGCCATTTGTTCAGCGCTTCAGATTAAAAGGAGATGCTCCTTCCCTGCGCTTGTAGGCCAGCAGTGCGTTCTTCGGCCTAATCTGCGTTTTTACGTTGACGACTCGAGGTGTGGGCCTGGCGGAGAATTCCTTTGTGATTACGCGACCTGGGGCCCTCATTGCTGCTGGCTCACATTCAGATAAAGCCACGCTTTTATCTCGAGCGTCTCTTAACGTTGCGCCGTCCTGCTCAGCGGCCACACGTTTGGAGGGAGGAAACGTGTTTAGTACAGTTTAGTCTGTTTGTTTTCGACGGCGTTCAATAAACTCAAACCCAAAATGAACTCCTAATTCTGCCCCCTGATGTCAAGCACACTGTTTATTCTCTATTGTCTTATATTCTTGCTGTGCAGCCCGGCACAAGAATTTCCTTCGGGATCAATAAAGTTCTATCTTCTCTTATCTTATCTTAACTTAACTTCTCCGGTCACATCTTAAAGTTGATTGATCATCCCGGGGGCCTTGAAACCTCATAATGGGCTTTTACTGGCTCACTGTGGTTCGATCTGCTCTGTTCTGGCAGACATTGGTGTACAGGGAGATGACGGTGTTGTGTGTGTGTGTGTGTGTGTGTGTGTGTGTGTCTGTGTGTGTGTGTGTCTGTGTGTGTGTACATCGTCATGTGTGTGTGCGTACGTGTCTCCCAGGGCGCTGGGTGTATTGCGTAGTAGTAGACTCTCCCCCCCCCCCCCCCACGTGAGTCACAGAGGGCAACCGGGGGTGACAGACAGTGATCCCAGCTGCTGGCTGACTGGCTGGCTGGCTGGCTGGTCGGTCGGTCAGCCAAAAGCCAGTCAGTCGGATGAATAGGGTCTTGTTGAGTTTTATGTCATGGACGCTGATGGAGAACTACCGCGGAGGATCCTGTTTCCTGGGCCGCATTCCTGCCCGCTCTCTCAATCAATTTAATGCTTGATTGAATCAAGTCCTTGGACTGAGACTCGTTCTTGTGTGTGTGTGTGTGTCTCGTGTGTGTGTGTGTGCGTGTGCGTGTGCGCTAGCTAGCTATAGAATGTCACGCGAAGAACTTCAGCCATTTTTTTTTGTGCCGTTGTGTCTGAGATTTTTTCGCCGGCGTTCACAAAACACGACGTTGTTTTGTTGTGAGTTGACTCGGTCGCTTGGCAACCCCCGGCCCGGCCGGACATTCATTTGTATTTATTTATTTATTTATTTTATGCCGACGCGGGAAGGCGTTATTCATTCGGCGCCTCATCGAATTAACACGCCGCTCCGCACGCTCGCGCGATGCCAATCCAATGGACTGCGCGAGCTAACACCTGCCGTTTGCGCTAACGCTAGCGTCCGTAATCGAACCGGCCCGAGCAGCTGGGAAATTAGCCCCCTCGGAAAATTACAACTTCGTCAAAGTATGTACGATTGTATTCTTTCATTGTTTTTCTTTCTAGAATTCCAGCGGCCCATTCACGCCTGGCTTCCAGTTTGCAATTCAGTCTGCTAATATACCGTGTGTAGACATTGAGCATCTAGCTTTAGCAACGTAGTAACAGTGAAGAGTTAAAGCTGACAGCAATGCAACGTACCAACTGGTATATATATATATATATATATATATTTCATTACAGGGATAAGGTAACACAACTAGATGAGTTTACAAATAACCGTGGTTCCCTGACCACTGTGATTGTTGTTCTTAGGTCGTCAAAGTGTATCCTGACTCATAACACCCCCGTGACTTAAGACGGCCGGCCCTTCCGGGGGCTATAACCGTAACAAACAGTGACGTAACGTCGGCAGATTTATGTGATTTTTCAGTTTCAACCGCGGCTCTTGTGAGATTTACCGCCTTGCTCGAGGGCAGCATTTGGCAGGGTCTCAGGAGGGGGGGGCGCCGCTTACTGTGTGTCAGCGAAAGGAAGCGCTCTCCTTAAATATCTGTCGGCCCGCGAGTTAACAACCTATCCGGTTCCGATTATCTTATTATGAAAGCGGGGGCGAAATATTGCGATGATCTACGGCTCCGGTCCGCAGCGATGTCCGAGAGTCGCTCGTCACTGCGCGGGCGTGAAGCGGACGGGGTGCAGATTCCTTCGCGTTTCAATTATGCTGCGAAAAGAAATGTTCAACTGACAAATGCTCTCGGGTTAAAAAAACCGAAACCGACACCGCCGCCGCCGAGTTCATTACTCAGTCAACGCAAATACTTTGGTGAAACTTTGTGAGGAATGCCCAGTGTGTGAGATAAGGCGTCATCCGTCCCCCATTCCAACAGCAACACGGTCTGAACTGTGTTTAAAAATCACTTGAACATAGCTGGGATACGACGGCGTGTGTTTAAGTCACATGGGTCTCCGTGTGGCTTCTGTGGATGTGGATGTGTGTCGCTTGTCTGTGAACACCGAACCCATCGGAATCCGACGTTTTATTTTCTCCTGTTTTTCCCTGAGATAGAGCGGCAACAGTTAGCAGGCCGAGTCTCTGTGGGTCCCTGAAGTGGGTCTGATCTGTTCGGTTTCAAAAAGTCGCTCAAGGAGTCTTCACATATTCAAACATGTTCTGTTAATCATGAACTGTGAGTGGGATGTTGTTGTGAAGTTAGAGATCGTGCAAAAAAAAAAAACACAACAAGAACACCAAATGATTCAGATTCAAACATGTGCTTGTATTTTATGATTTTTTTTTTTCTTCTTTTTTCTCTTTTGTACATTTTTCAAAACATGCTTATTTGGTGAGTGAAAAAAATTTGCAGGCGTGGACGTCAAACTCAAACCATAAAACCCAGTTTGTACACTTATTTATAAAAGAACACGAATGAAACTTGAAATCGCGAGGTTATGTAGCATGAAGTACAAAAAAACACACAAAAACACAAAAAAGTTACATCAGATGGTTTGACTACACGTCAAATTTACCAGCATAACACAGTAAGTGCACATAAGTTAAAAAAGAAAAACTCCACATCTCCTAGTAGTGCTTTTAAAAAACCTTTTAAAAGTCTTCCATGCACAACAAACACGTTTGAATTTCAAGCCGCGGGGAACAAAGCAAACCGAATAAAAACCACCAAACACGTTTTCATGAGTTTCTCTATTAGACGCAAGAAGAACACAAGAACACAATCAAAAGAATCGGGGAATCAAAATGGCGGGAGTGGGGAAGGGGTGGGGGTTACTGGAGGAGGTACTGGTACATGGCGGGCAAGGGGGATGTACTGGAGCAAATGGTGTTGACGGTGTTAACGTTAACATGGGATGGGCGGGTGGGTGTGGTCTAAGGCGGGCGGGGGGGGGGGGGTGTGGTCAATCGTAGTTATTACTTACTGTAATGTGTGATGGCCTTTGAATTGGGGTGGATGTGGGCTTAATCATGATGCTACTCGTGACTTTGCTGTTGCCTTTGGCGGGGCTCCTGGGATCCTGAGGCCCCGAGGTGCTGGGGACGACTGTCTGTAAAGAGCTGCCGCCGCCGCCGCGCCGCCGCCGCTGGGCCGATGCTCTGGAGGAAGGGGCTGCCGAGGTGAATGTGGATTTTGTTGTCCTCCGTGGTGATCACGTTGGGCCCCCCCGAGCTGTTGGACCGCTGGACCTGCCAGTTGCCGCTCTGCCGCTCGGGGGTCACGCGGAACACGGCGTGCCCGCCCACCACCTCCACCGGCTCGGCCGAGAGGGACCGCTCGAGGGTGCCCGCGGTGGTCACGGACACGATCTGTATGGGGGACATGGCCCTGTCCGGCGTCCCCGATCTGGAGGAGTCCGGCGTCACGTTCCGGGAGTACGCGGCCATGGTGAGCGGTGACAGCGCCCGGTCCGGAGAGCACAATCCTTCGGGGAGCGGCGAGCACTTGGACTTTAGCGAGGGCGAGATGCATTTCGCCGTGGGGGAAATGGACGCGTTCTGGATGATGGTTATTCTCTGCTTGGCCGGACCGCCGCTGGTGGCTATCACGGCGGTGCTGGTGTACGACTGGGCGTTCTCCGCGGTGGGGCTGGTGATCTCGAGCATGGCCGTGTTGAGTCCGTGATCGGGGGTCACTTTGATGTGCAGCGGCTGACCAGGGTTGTGGCTCAGCACGACATCCCCTTGCTGCACGGGGTGGTTGCCATTTTGCCTGGCTTGCAGCTTACCATTGACCAGATGCGGGCTCTCTTTGCCCCTGGGTGGGGTGAATCGGGCGGCTCTCATGTTGTTGTTCAGGTTGTTGACGCTATTGATCAGCGAGGGGCGGCACTTTGAGTGCTGCGCGAGCTCGTTGGTGTAGTTCTCGTCGTCCTCGGGTTCGCTGTCGTCGTAGAGCTTCCCGTTGATCACGGCGCGCTCCAGCGGTTCGGCGATGGTGCAGCTCGACAGCGGCACGTCGATCGGTTCCGTCTGCACTTCCTTGGTGGACACGTGGAGGTCCGAGAAGCGCCTGCCACTCATGCCGGGGCGGAGGCTCTTGCTGAAGCGTCGGTATCTCTCGAGCTCTCGAGTGAGGGTGTCCATTTCCCTGGCCAGTTCCTTGTTCCGCACCTCCTGCTGGGTGAGCTTTCTCTGCAGTGTGGAGTGGTCGTTTTTCATGCGACAAATCGACTCCTCGGTTCCCATGAACTCGTGGATCTTTTCTTTCAAAGCGGCTACTTCCCTCGTCAAGTGGCTGGATTTAGCCTCTTCCTCCTTCAAGCGTTTGTAAAGCACATGCTCCTGGTTACATTCCTTCTTTTCGGCCAGCTGGTACTTTGAAAGCTCCATCCTCGATATTTCCAACTCTTCCATCAAAGTCTTTGCTCTCTCTTGTTCATTGGTGAATCTCTTTTCCAGTAACTCAAACTCCTCAGTCTTCAACAGATCTCCTTCCGCAACCTTCATGTCCTTTAGTTTGCTTCTCAGCCGCTCCACCTCCTGGGTCAAATCCTTGACTTTGTTGTCTTCCTGTTGGAAACGGTTGGCAACGGTGGTTTTGATGTCCACCTCCTTACCCTTGCTGCGGATGTACTCTCTCTCAACGTTCTCTAATGTCTGTAACCTCTTCTTCATCATGTTCACTTTGGCATCCAGATCTTTGCTCTTTTCCTCCTCTGCTTTCAGCTTGGCCTTCAACTCATCCCGGTCCCTCGTCGCGCTGCACATCTTCTCCTCTAGCTCGGCCTTTGACCTCAGCGCTTTCTTGCTCTCCTCGATCAGCTTCTCCGTGACCGAGTTCACCATTTCCTGCTCCGCCTGCAGTTTGCCGGAGCTGTTTTGGACCTTGTTCTCCATCTGCCTCATCTTCTCCGCCATGGTCTTCCTCTCATCCACCAGCATGACCGTCAGCGTCTTCAGCTTGGTGAGGTCTTCCTTCAGACTCATCTCCGTCTTTCCCAGTTGGCTCTCCGCGGCCTCCAGCTCCCTCACCTTGGCCCTCAGGACATCCAGCTCACTGGCCACCACCTTTGACACCATCTTCTCCTTCTCGAGGTTGCACTTGAGGGCGCCACATTCCAGCTTGCTCTTGCTGAACGCGTCCTCCAGTTTCTCCAGCTCCATTATCCTGTGGTTCAGCTTGTCCACCTCCGCCTTCAGGCTCTGGCTTTGGCCGGCCTCCTTCTGCAGCTTCTTGTTGAGGTCCCGGCATTGTTCCTCCATGCGGATCAGCTCTTCGTCTTTGCCCTCCATCTCCAGGACCCTCTTGCGCAGCTCCTCCACCTCGGACATGAGGCTGGAGTTGCCGCCATCGCCGCGGCTGATTTTGTCCCGCAGCTCCTGCAGCTCCTCCTCCGCCCGGCGCAGCGTCTTGTTGGTCTCCTCCAGCTCGTCCAGCTGCCGGCTCAGCGTGGACAGCCTCTGCCGCAGCGCCCGGTTCTGGGCGTCCTCGCTGGTGAGTTTTGCCGTCATGGCCTCTTGCTCCTGGTGGTATCGGCAGGCGTTGTCGCGTAACTCCGAGTCCAGGCGGAACACTTTGCTCTCCTCTTCGCGCAGGCGGGCGTTGGCCGTGCCCAGCTCCTCCTGGGTGCTCGCGGCGCCGGAGGTGAGCTCCTGGACTTTGGCCGTCTGCTGGTTGAGCTGCTCGGTGAGACGCTGCTGCTCATCGACGACCATCAACGCGAAGGACTTGAGTTTGGTCAGCTCCTCTTTCAGATCGGCCACCTTCTTGTTGTGCTCCTCCTCCTTCCTCTCCTGGTAGGCTTTCTCCTGGTCTAGGAGAAGCTTTAGCCTGTAAGACGAGAAAAGCAGAACAAACGTTGAGGAAATGGTCCATGATTTTTGGATTTCGCTGGAACCAAATGAAAGTGGGTTTTTATGTTTTTATTCACATCTGTTACGTATCTTACATCTCAAAAATATTGTGTTTTTGCCTCGTATGTAAGAAAGTCCTCCTCCCCAAAAAAATAAATCTCTACTTGACTCATTTCTAAGATGTGAACACAAGAAAGAAACCCCAACTGCTCTGACACGGGCCGACGGTTTTAGGTCATGGAAAATTGAACACGTCATTAAAACGTTCCCGTGTGACCATCTCAGGTTGGACTTTAAATAGCCTCGTCTCCACCGCGCTGCCAATGGCCGGTTAAACGGTCAGTAAACCCCGGGGGTTATTTTTGTAAACATCGAGCCGCGGACGTAATCCCCGACACCCCCCTGTTCAGCTTTTCCACTGACTTCTGGACTCATAAAAGGCGCCGAGCGAGAGAGGAGCGCGAGGAGGAAATGCAACTAAAGCCGTGATGCTGATCCCTCGTTTCCCCCCGTAGAGCGTTCCGTGACGACGATCCTGACGCCCCCGGTGTGTTTTTGTGGCGCCGATCAATCCAAGCACAGAACAAGATGGGTGGGAAAGCCGCCATCCGTACATCTGCAGGTTAGGTTACCGAAATGGCGTCAGAAACCTGTCGCGGATGAGCCGATGGGCGTTCACGAGGGGGGTTCGCGCACGTCACGTCCGTTGTCCCTGGCAACCACGGTTAGTTACCGGGGTCTTCCGAGTGTATGCGTGGAAATATCACATCCTTTATACAAACCCAGTGTGTATATTGAAACGTTGCGTGAAACTCAACTTCTCCTGCTCTTTACTCAACAGAATTTTCTCTCTCTCTCTCTCTCTCTCTCTCTCTCACCCACCCTTTCTCTCTCTTTCACCCTCTCTCTTTCTCTCTTACTACCTCCATGCTCTCTCTCTCTCTCTCTCTCTCTCTCTCTCTCTCTCTCTCTCTCACCCACCCTTTCTCTCTCTTTCACCCTCTCTCTTTCTCTCTTACTAC
>PIJE02003271.1:0-35000 GCA_002895965.2 Coryphaenoides rupestris | reverse complement strand
GCACACACACACACACACACACACACACACACGAGCACACAGCCACACACACACACACACACAGCCACACACAGAAGTTTTTAGAATAGAATGTATAAGTGAATATGATACTATAGTATATTACTAGGGCAGGATGTATGAGGACTGGGCGTTGTAACGCGTTAATTTCGATGGAATGAATGACAGAAAAAAACGCAAAACTAATTAAAACGCATTTTTAAATCGCACTTTATTTGCCCCAACACACCGGAATGTTTCTCCCGTGGACTAGTCAGTATCCCGGTGGTGGTGGAGACAGGTAGGCGGGTCTATGGGGGGCGGGTGTGTAGGGTGGGTAGTTCCTCCCGTCCCTAGTCAATGAGTTGTCGTGGCGGCGAGGCAACACGCAGAAGAGTCACGACCTTTACCTGTCGCGATGCTCGTCAAGTTCTCCACGCCCCGGCCCCAGGAGGATCTCCTCTCTCTCTTGGGTACGGAGACGCATGGCAGTTGTGTTCGCCCTCACGGCACAGCCCAGCCAGGCGCATGTTAGAGGAGGAGAGGTACGATGAGTCGCTACGCACACGCAACAGCGCAACGGCACACGCACAGGTACCACACACACGAGCAACACACGCACACACAGCAACACACACGCACAGGTACACACACCACAACACACCAACACATGTGTTGTAATGTCTTTCTCTCCTCTCTTCGTCTCTCTCGCTTCTCTCTCTCTCTCGCCCTCAGACCTGCAGTCATGGTATGATCGCGTGCGAGGCGTGGTGACCGGCCGGCGGGAGAGCGGACGGAGAGCTTCAACACCAGACAGAACTTTCCAGTGGGTGAGCGACCGACGTCCCCTTGCTTCTAGCTTGTACGTCCACCTGTACCTGGTAGCTCTCACCTTGACGTCTACCGTACTCCACCTGTGTTACTGCCCCTACGGTCTAGCCTGGTACGCAAGCCTGGTACTCCACCTGTACTCATACATGTACCTTACTCCACCATTACCGGTGTGAGCTCACGGCCGCCCTTGTTCTCCTGGCTCTGCTCCCCGCAGGCAACCTGATCCAATCGACCAGAGCTCCCTGGCGCGCGTCCATGCGGCCCGGCTGGGACGGACCTGCTGCGCCGCTGCATCCAGATTTCAGTGCCGAGAGCAACAGCGGACGGGGCAGCCTGGCGCACAAAGCGCCAACTACCGATGAGGGTGGGGTCTCTCGCTCTCCTCTCCTCTCTCTCTCTCTCTCTCTCTCTCTCTCTCTCTCTCTCTCTCTCTCTCGTCTCTCTCTCTCTCTCTCTTTCTCTTGCGGCTGTGTTGCTCTGTCACTCTATGTCGGATCTATCTATCTAAATACCACACAACCCTCTTCATACACACACGGCATCACACACACACACACACATCACACTCGGGATGCATGCAGGAGCATACACAAACACACACACACACACACGACAGCACGACACAGCACACACATTCTGATGTTGCAGTGGAACAGTATCACTTTGCATAGTCTAAATCGTGAAGTGTAATAGAATTCACTTAATTTGTATTAGATAATATTTTTATTTTTATATCTCTATATCCTCTGGCACAAAAATTCCTTCGGGTAATTAGATAATCATTTTATCTTTTATCTTATTCTGTAAATGTGTCCTAAAAGAAACCACTAAGTGATTTGATGTGATTTGATAGTTGTATTGATTGGTTTTCTTCCTCTGCCAGGCGCTTCCTGCAGTGGCCCGCAGCTTGAGACCCCCTCTGTACCGCTTGCAACTCTGACAGTCCTACGCTATGTCACGTGCCTAACGGTTGTCTGGAGAGTGTTCGACGTGCCAACATACCAAGAGCAAACGTGTACCGCCACCCCGATGAGCAACGAGCCACAGGCTCATATCCACCACACCGTGCAGAGGTGACCCAGGAGAGCCCATACTCAGACACACACACACACACACACACACACACACACACACTCAGACACACACACACACACACACACACACAGACACACACACACAAGGACGCAGAAACACACCCACACACACACATACAGCACATAAAGACACAGACACACACACACAGACACAGACAAACACACACACACATACACACAGACTCAGACACACACTCACAACCACACACACACACACACACACACACACACACACACACACACACACTCAGACACACATACAGTACATAGCATAAACCCAGAGATTTGCATGCGTTCTTTCTTGATGTTGCTCATGTATCAGTCTCAAGCTAAAGTGTCACGCTTTAAGAAAGATTAACAAAAAAACTTCAAATGATAAAACCTTCCGGAAAAAATAAAAAATAAAAGTGTGAAAATCATACTTTTTCCTCTTAATTTGGATTGATGGCCCGAAAGAAACCAGCCTGGTTTGCAGTTCTGTAAAGAGAAGGAGGGGGGAGAAAAGATATTTAAGTGGAGATTAATTCAAATTTCTGCTTGCTCAGTACTTGTAAAACTAAAGCAATTTATAGCCCCCTCTTGATATGATACACCCCCCCCCCCCCCCCGACCCTCCACCCACATCCCTCCCCCTCTCTCTCTCTCCCCCTCTCTCTCTGATTGCGGTAATGTAATCTAATTGTAATTATGATACTATCTGAATCATGCGGACCCTAACATGATTGGAGCTACTCGTTGCATTAAAAACTAATTTTTGAATCGTGATGAAAGGCGCAGTGGAAAATGTGGAAGTACGAACATTTTTTCCCTCTTCTTCTTCTTCTTCTTCTTCTTCTTCTTAATCTTCTTCTTCTTCTTCTTCTTCTTCTTCATCTTCCTCTTATTTCCGCAGTTATCTCGATGTTGCGCGGCGGGAGGCGGGAGGGGGTGAGGGTGGGGGGTGAGGGGTGGGGGGGGTGGTGAGGAGGTGGGGTTGCCGTAACTTGCTGTCTCTGCCCCCTCACCCACCACCCACCACCCTCAGCCCCTCTCCATCTCCATCTCCATCTCCCTCAGCCGCCTCCAGACAGAGCTGTGGTGGGTGCTGACGCCACCACAAAAATTAAACGGAGGGCAGCCGAACGAGACAAGCGTCGGTGCGGATGTGGAGGGGAGGGGTGGGAGGGGTGGGAGGGTGGTGGTGGGGGAGTGCAGTGACACTGGGAACAGACCACCCTCAAGATTAAAATCCCATATTTTCTGCCCGGCAACCAGAGCGTGGTTCTGTACGCCACCGTGGCTAACATGGCGCTTAGCATGACGCACATGGTGGAGCTTCGGCAACGCCAACGCCAACACCAACACCACCACCACCACCACCACCACCAACACCACCACCACCAACACCACCACCACCACCACCAACACCACCACACCACCACCACAACACCACCACCACCACCACCACCAACACCACCACCACCACCACCACCACCAACCAACCACCACCAACACCACACCACCACCACCAACCACCACACCAACACCACCACCAACACCACACACAACACACAACACAACCAACACAACAAACCACACACCACCACCACCACCACCACCATCAACAACACCACCACCACCAACACCATCAAAACCACCACCAGCAACACCATCAAAACCACCACCAGCAACACCAACACCACCACCAACACCACCAACACCACCACCACCGCCATTCATTGGCGCTTCAAATGACCCGGACTGGCGTTCTAGCTTGTTGCCATCCCATTGGAGTTCATCGAGGCAAAAATTCAAATCTAAGAAAATTCGCTTCATTAAATCGGTGCTGCGTTTGGTAAAAAAAACAACAAAAAAAAACAAACTCCCAGCTATTTCCCAGTTTCAAGTGGTTTGGGTTGGTTTCTCCTCGATGTGGGGGCGTCTGTTGACCCAGTGCCCGGGGCCCCTTGCTAACTGCTAACATTAGCCCCCGCTAGGAGATGCTAGCAAGCGTAGGTGAAGCGCAGACACTTAAAAGGATTACACAGTTTTGGACCTGTACGTCACGCTCAGTGTAGCCCCCCCCAGGGAGAGAGAGGATAACATGAAATGTTCATTGAGATAGAGAGAGAGAGAGAGAGAGAGAGAGAGAGAGGAGAGAGAGAGAGAGAGACTGTGGATCAACATCCCCATTCTTGAGGGTAGAGGTGAGATAGCGCGTAACCATTTTCCGGTCCCCGAAGGTAAAGCACGTCACGTATGAAATGAAACGAGGTGGCTCTCGGACGGAGGCCTCGCCGGGACATGGGCGATACTGGGCTGAGGGTGCGGAGGGGGTGCTTCGGCCACCTCCTTCTTCTTGACACGGGGAGCAGGATTGGCAAATTCACCTGCGACCTTCCATTCATTCCCTGACCCACTTGCACTTGCACATGTGCGACCGCACGGAACTGTACGGAATATGTTCCTTCTCCCAATGCCCTCACCTTAGCGCCGCCAGGTTAGGCATACGGTTCCAGTTGGGAGCTGAATTTAAGGCGACTGGATTTATTGAATCTAATCTTAATATTTCAGAGGCAGGTTCTGAAGGGGAGGCGCGGATGTTATTTGACTTCCCGAAAGCCATGAGGAAAAACAAGATTTGAATAATGTGGTATTATATTTGTGTAAATAGACCGCACTTATACGCTGTTTCTCAAACCCCGTGGCCACGCGGTTACTTAGAATTCGCGCCTCTCATTCACCCACGACGGCGTCAACCATGCAATGCCGCAGCCCAGCTCATCGGGGGGGGGGGAGCAGTTAGGCTTATATATATGGGCGCCTTGCTCAGGGACAACCTCGACACTTGGCGTTTTGGAGGAGCCGGGGGAATCGAACGAGCACGACCTTCCTTGTTCTCGCTCCTCCCGAGCTACTGCGAGTTTGAATCCAAATATATCAGGCCACCGTTTCCCTCGTCGAGTCGAGTTGACGCTCGACGGACGTATCAAAGGAGCGGAATGTCGTACGAGCGATGCCGTGTGTCGCCGCGGCGTACCACATTGCGCGATAATTCCAGCCTTTTGCATCACTATATCCAATACTCGGGCGGAACATTAATCCGCACAGTCCGGTAGATTTTGAATGGCGGCGAACCGACTGACTTCATGGGATAAGGCTTGCGTTAAGTGTTTTAGATTTTTTTTTTTTGTAATTATTTCTCATTTCCTGTCACATCCTCAATTAAGCAACCGCACAAAATGGCCGCAGGACGTCCTGATATCCTAATCCTGTCCTCCGGAGGGGGGCGGGGCTATACCGTGAGGCCACACACACACACGCACGCGCACACACACACACACGCACACACGCGCACACATATCCCCTGCAATATCTCTACTGCTGCTCTCTGCACACATACAGCTCAGGAGATCCATCTGTGTGTGTGTGTGTGTGTGTGTGTGTGTGTGTGTGTGTGTGTGTTCATGCATGGCCAAGTCTTGGATCTCTGCTGCCACCCCCCCCCCCCCCCCCCCTCTCTCTTTTTTGCTCTCCCGATCCGACGCCACCTGGGTGCTGGGCTGGCTGCGAGGCAAAAGTTGCGCGAGATGTGTGTGCGTGCGTGCGTGCGTGTGTGTGTGTGTATATGTGTGTGTGTGTGTGTGTGTGTGTGTGTGCTGTTTCGTGTAAAGTACGTTTTCGTATGCAGTGCACACTGTGGCAGTCGACGTATCGTCTCTAAAGGGAAAGTTTATCCTTAACTTTATCCACGGAGAGATGCAGGGACGAGGTGGCGGTCACATGGCGTCTCCCGTGGGTCTCCCTGGGAACTCCTCCTCCTCCTCCTCCTCTTCCTCCTCGGTGGTGTATATTAAAGCCCCTCTGATTGGACCTATGGGCTCCCTGCAGATGTGAACAGCTGGTGTATGAGGGGGGGTGGGGGAGGGAAGGGAGGGGGAGATGGGGTAGGATGGGTTGGGGGGGTGGGGATGGGGGGGGGGGGGTGTGGGGGGGTAGGCTGCTCTATTAGCTTTTAAAGCTGTTCTGAAAGATAGCTTGCGCAGCCAGACACGGACACGTGCATATCCATATGTTCTCGTGTTTCACACACACACACACACACACGCGCGCGCGCACGCACGCACACGCACACACACACACACACAGCGATGCACACACACACACACACACACAGAAATAAAAACATATGTAGACATAAAGAGATATTGTTGCGCGTGTCTGGGTGCAGATGGAGTTTACGCACAGCGGTGCTTTCTGTCGCGAGCTACGTAATGATTAAAAGACCGACGACATATTGTGATTTTCCGGCGCATTACATAAAACACAAACAGGGGAAAATAAGAAATAAATAAAAAGAGGATACATAATCGGGGGAGAAAAATGAATAATTGCACACTTTAATACACAAATAACGAACCACGAACTTGGCAAGAGGAAGATTGAGGAGGAACTTGTCAAATATTCAATCAATGTTCAACGAAATAGTAACAGTAATAGTAATCGTTCAATTAAATTAAACAAAAGACGCAAATGTACAATTACGTTTCCAGGAGGCCTAATCAAGTCAATGACACTTTGTGCGGAACAATGAAGAATTCTCAAGCATCAAAATTCCCTCCCTCCTCCTCCTCCCTCCCTCCCGCCCCTCCCCGCCTCCCCCCACCTCCCTCACATCTCAACATGTCAGAAAAACTTCCCCTCTCTCCCCCCCTCTCCCCTCTCCCCCCCACCCCTCCTCTTCTCCCCCCTCCTCCCCACGCCACACACACTCCGGTTCTGCAGAAGTCGCTGGCAACTGTCCCCGGGTCCTCCGCACCCCAGCCCCCCCCACCCCTGTCATCTGATTGGCTGAAGGGGGAGAAGGGAGGGGGTTGGGTTGGGGGGAGGGGTGGGGGAGGTGGCGTTGCGCCCTGTCACCCCCCCCCCCCCCCCCACCCCACCCCATTCCCCCCACCACCCTCACCCCCAACCACCTCCTTTAGGGAACCTGGCGGATCTGGAGCGAGAGAACCAAAAGAATGGCGAGACCTACAAGCCAAAAAACAAAAAAGAAATCGCAGAGGAGAGTGTGTGTGGGAGTGTGTGTGTGTGTGTGTGTGTGTGTGTGTGTGTGTGTGTGGGTTGAGGGGCGGGGGGGGGGGGGGGGGCGTGAGAGAGAGGGGGGAGTGAAATCAATTTGAAGCTCCCATGCCCCAGTGGGCGCCAGAGACCACTGCAGGGGCCGTGAAGGGACCCCACTCCCCCCTCAGAGCTGACAGCCCTTCACTTCCAGAGGTAGAGAGGTGACAAACTCTATCAGGAGGGGGGAGGGAGGGAGGGCGAGTGTCTCCTGTCCTGCGGGGGGGAGGGAGAATCTAACCTGTTCTCAGGGATGGCTGACCTGCTGGGGGGGAGGGCTGGGAGGAAGGGATGGGAGGGAAAAGGATATGGTGGGAAAGACAAAGTTGCAACAGAAAGGGAGAGAGACAGAGAGAGTGATGGAGAAAGAGAGACAGAGAGAAGGGAGGAGACAGAGAGACGGGAGACAAGAGATGAGAGAGAGAGAGACAGACGGGTGGGGCTTTTTTGGGTGGGTGCTGCTGGTGACGGTGGTGGAGGTGGTGACGGTAGTGGTGATGGTGGTGGTGGATGTGGAGGAGGTGGTGGTGGTGGTGGAGGTGGCAGGACTCCGAGGTGTAAATGATGAATTACTTTTCATCAAGTGGAGGGGGAACATACTCCGGAACGACTTCTTGAGGGGGTGGAGGAGGAGGAGGAGGAGGAGGAGGAGGAGGAGGAGGAGGAAGTGGAGGAGGAGGGAGGGGGGGGGGAAGAAAAAAAAAAAAAGGAAAAGAAACAGAAAAAGCTGGCTGACCCCCGTGCTTCGGAGCAGCCGATATCTTCATTCAAGAAGACAAGCATGAAATTACACCGAAAATGGGATTGTCATGAACAGGCGCCCCCCCCCCCCCTCCCCAACACCACCACCACCACCCCCTCAACACCACCACCACCACCACCACCACCACCCCCTCAACCCCCCCCCCCCCCACCCCCACCACTCTCACTCGCCGCACTCGAAAATCCTACAGCGTACAGTCATTATGGCGGCCTGGCCGTGGTGGTGGTGGTGGTGGTGGTGGTGGTGGTGTTGAGGAGGTGGTGATGGCGTAGGAGGTGCTGTTGAGGTAGAGGTGGAGGTGGTGGTGGTGTTGAGGAGGTGGTGGTGGTCGTGGTGGTGGAGGTGGAGGTGGCGACGGTGGCGATGGTGGTGGTGTTGAGGTGGAGGTGGTGCCTAGTTCCTAGACAGAGAGAGGGGGGGAGGGACGAATGAATGGAGAGAGAGAGAGAGAGAGAGAGAGAGAGAGAGAGAGAGAGAGAGAGAGAGAGAGAGAGAGAGAGAGAGTTGGTGTCCAGATGCCCAAGCTGCCACCCTAATGAGCAATCACATAATAATTAGAGACAAGCTAACGTGGTCGGACAGCGAGCGGTGAGACTCGGCAGGGTTAACGTTATCGCAGTTAAGGGATAATTTTGCGATCGTTGATCAAGACGTCTTCTTTCTTCTTCTCTCTTTTTTTTTTTTAAACAATTTGTGTCCAACATCTGCCTGAAACCGCAAACCGCGCTAGCCTACCATGCTAATTTGTCACTTTTGTTTATTTTCTATTGTTACTTTTATACCTTTTACCGTACTTATTATATTACTATATTACTAATTGTTCAGAGTTGTGTTAGCATTTATCTTTATCAGAATACTGTTTAGAATAATACTTTTCACTGTACTTCTTGAATCTTGAATGCAGGCGCGATGCAGTTTAGCGTTACGCAGGTTATCGTTACGCGGGTTATCGTTACGCAGGTTAGCGTTACGCTGGTTATCGTTACGCGGGTTAGCGTTACGCTGGTTATCGTTACGCTGGTTACCGTTACGCTGGTTAGCGTTACGCGGGTTATCGTTACACGGGTTAACGTTACGCAGTTTAGCGTTACACGGGTTAGCGTTACGCTGGTTAGCGTTACGCTGGTTATCGTTACGCGGGTTATCGTTACGCTGGTTATCGTTACGCGGGTTATCGTTACGCTGGTTATCGTTACGCGGGTTATCGTTACGCTGGTTATCGTTACGCGGGTTATCGTTACGCGGTTTAGCGTTACGCTGGTTATCGTTACGCAGTTTAGCGTTACGCGGGTTATCGTTACGCGGGTTATCGTTACGCGGGTTATCGTTACGCTGGTTATCGTTACGCTGGTTATCGTTACGCTGGTTATCGTTACGCTGGTTATCGTTACGCTGGTTATCGTTACGCGGGTTATCGTTACGCGGGTTATCGTTACGCGGGTTAGCGTTACGCGGGTTATCGTTACGCGGGTTAGCGTTACGCTGGTTATCGTTACGCGGGTTATCGTTACGCGGGTTATCGTTACGCGGGTTAGCGTTACGCTGGTTATCGTTACGCGGTTTAGCGTTACGCGGGTTATCGTTACGCGGGTTAGCGTTACGCGGGTTATCGTTACGCAGTGCACAGCGCAGCTGCAAAGTGCACATTTCCCCGCCGAGCGTTTGTATATCCATACCGTAAACATCGAAGTATAGCCCCATGAAAATGATATTACCTCCGCGGCGAATAAAAACAAGGTTGTCATATTTACAGCGAATGTTGGCATCACAAAACACGTGACACAAAAAAAACGAACGTGCGCAACGAACGTGACACAGAAGCCTCCCACTCGAGCTAAGTAGCATTAAACCGCTAGCTCCTGTTCGTCTGTTCACCGTGAAGGCGTCGAGACTCATTAACCTCGTAAAACGGTCTGTAATCCAGTCTCGGGGTTTGCTGCTCGTGAAAGGTACGTCACACTCGGGATTTGCATCTCAACAGAGTCGGCGCGGCGTCTCTGGAAGAGGCGCCGCTCGCAGGATTAGCTATTGTGCGCGCAGGTGGCGAGAGTGCGCGCTCTCAAAACAGTCAATTAGCGCGACAACTTACGCGCGAATTATGCGCACGCGCGTCGTAGGTGAAGCTAAATCCGTTCAAGTGGCGTTAAAACAGCCTGCTTAGGAAGTGTGTCTCTGATCTGAGAGAGAGAGAGAAGCAATGTCTGTGGTATTCATGTCTCAAGTAGATCATTTCTTTGGCCGGGAAATATTTAAAAAGAAAAAATATATGTATATGCTATATACATATACAATCAGAGCAATGAATGAAAGGTAGATTTCGATAAAGTTCTTTCAAAATGTTCTCTTCCCTATTGGCTCATCAGACTCCCCCCCCCCCCACCCCCACACACACACACCACACAAGTTATGTCCATGCTTACAACATCCACACACACACAACCACACACACACATCCACAGACACACACACACACACACACACCCATGCACTTTCTTTTAAAAAGGAAAGAAACAAAGTTACGACAAAAGTTACAAATCTCCTGTTTTTTTAAAGCAGAGAATTAACGAGTTTCTGTGTGTGTGTGTGTGTCTGTGTGTGTGTGTGTGTGTGTGTGTGCGTGCGTGCGCGTGTGTGTGTTCCCAGCAAAGTGGCTGGGAATCATGGTGTCCATGAGAAAAGTATTTTTTGAAGGATCTGTAATTTTCAAAGTGCTCTGCATTTAAATGTCCCCTTTTATTCCTAAACAGCCGTAAGACACTTCTCAAACGGCTCGATTCACGTAATTAGATGGGGGGCCCCGACAGATGACTTCTCTGCCGCTCTGCAAAGGCAGCCATTAGAAAAGGGGGTCATTCTCTCTCTCGCTCTATCGCTCTCTCTCTCTCTCTCTCTCTCTCTCTCTCTCTCTCTCTCTCCCGTCAGAATGGCTACCGTTCTCTCTTGTCATTAATTTGCCGCACTTCAAAGCGGCGTAGCCATGTGACACCGCGGACAAATGAATTAAGTTCTCCTTATCTGCACGCCGCCGCCGCCGCCGCCGCCCGACGCCGCCGCCGAACGCGCGCGCGCACGAGCGGCAAACTCTTCAACTCCGCCATCTATCTCTTTAAGTGTCCGTTTCACGGCGCATTTATGTTTTTCAATTTAGGACGAGGCGTCGTTAAATAAAGAAAAAAAAGGGGGGGGGGGCAGGTGGGGGGGGGAAAGTGTGTTTTAGTTTCGTTTTTTTTGGGGGGGGCGGGAAAAAGTCGAAAATTCTTCTTCGCCCTCTGGTTTCAAAACCTTGTTTCTCGTCTTGCGGTGTTTTGCGGGAGATTATTTTTCGTTGCCGTGGCCAAACGTCTCGATGATTCCGATGATTCGCTCTCTCTACTCGGCGGAAACGTTTGAAACGGTTTCAAAGAGAGGTTGGCGCGCGGCATCAAAGCGACGGCGTTCTTCTCTGCGCTTCAACCTTTTGCCTCTTCTCTTGATGCTTTAATTGAGCGGCGCGCGCGATGCGTTGGCAGGCTGCGGTGAATAAGTGTGAAGGAGACATACATGTGTTTTCCATCCCTCGCCCTCCGTCCATCGCTCATGTTCAACTCCTCCTCCTCCTCCTCCTCCTCCTCCTCCCTCCTCCCCCTTTCTTTTCCGTGATTAACATTCCACCTTTCCCAGGTCTCTCTCTCTCTCTCTCTCTCTCTCTCTCTCTCTCTCTCTCTCTCTCTCTCTCTCTCTCTTCTTCTCGTGCTTGTATTTCGCAGGGCGATTCCACACGCAGGCCTCGGATAGCAGGCGCGCCGCTTGCCAAAAACACACCCCTGAAAAATATCACAGAGCTTTCTAGAATCCGCTCCTCGACGCCCATCTGAAAGCCATTGGGCCGATCGGGAAGCCTTCCCAGTCTCAGATCCAATTAATCCGCCGTGTGTGTGCGTGTGTGTGCGTGTGTGTGTGTGTGTGTGTGTGTGTGTGTGTTTATTTTGGAAGTCTAGCGGCCTTATGCAAGTTTTTTCTTTTGTGTGTTTTTTTGGATGGAAGGTTTATTGTTCTACAGTGAAAGGTGGTGGTGGTTATACGAGCTGTGGCCCATCGACACACGAACCTCTTTTCTTTTTTTTTTTCACTGAAAAAAACTACACCACACCAACACACCACCACCACACACACACACACAACACACACACACACACACACACATCGTTCCAGCCCCGACCGGGAATGAAAGGACAGAAACTAAGATATTAAAAAGATATTACGACCAAAATAAAATAAATAATTCTGTTAATTTGCCATTTATCAAATGGCAAATTAAATTATCCCCCCAAAAAACAATTTTAGGGGGGTTTTGTTTTGGGGTTGACAGGTGAAGAAGAGGTAATGAGAGGGGTGAATGCATTGCAGCACCCTCGGCAAACGTTTGGTTCGCGGAATTCCTTTTCTAGTTTACAACATCTAAGTGTAATAATGCTAACTTCATTTGTATTGTCTTTTCCTGAAGATCCAAGGTGCTTTTTTTTTTTTACAACAAGACACACACACACACTACACACACCACACACACACACACACACCACACACAAATAAATACCCAGTTCAAAGTTCACAGTGGCTATCACCAAAGAACTCGCTAAGAGAAAGGTTTTCACTTTTTTTTGGAACGCCAAATCACGCCTTCCCATCGAAAGCCACTGATTTCCGGAATGTCGGTTGATGAAGATATTATATGGTGTTTGGAGTGCTTGAGCGTGGCGGTGTTATACCGATGGGGTGGGGGGGGGGGGGGGGGCGGGGGGGGCTCGCAAACCCTTATCACCAATGGGGTGGCAGTGGGATTTCAACATCCATCATCCCTTTTTAATAAAATCTCTCCACTTTGAAGTGATTCTTTTTGGGTCAATGTTCAGTGTCAGAAAATGGGGAAAATGGGAAGATTCTAATCTTTTTTTTGCGAGCGGGAAGGAATTCGGAAAGCCACGCACACGCACACACACACACACACACACACACACACACACGCGCGTTATATCTGCCGGTGGCTTAATGTCTAAGGCCTGACGGTAGAAGTTAAGTTCAAACAGAACAACATCACGTCGTCCATCACAACATGACTCGCTTTTAATCAAAAAATATCGAAAACAACAAACAAACAAACAAACAAACAAAACTGCCAGTACTCTAATTTGACCCTCTGTATATAAAACCAACAACAAAACTTACTAAGATTGTCAGTCCACATTCAAATTATGAATCATGACAAACCCCTTCCCACTTCCGATGAGAAAATGAAAAATGGCCCAAACATTCAATCTACATTTTGGCTAACATTCACCTTACTAATACGTGACACTTTTCCCTCCAAAAATAACAGAAGCCACGTTACAACGGACAACGTCCTTGAGATAAAAAAACAGGGATTCCCTCTCTCTCTCTCTGTCTCTCTCTCTCTCTCTCTCTCTCTCTCTCTCTCTCTCTCTCTCTCTCTCTCTCTCTCTCTCTCTCTCTCTCTCTCATTTGCTCGTCATTACATCCAATCAAACGAGTTTTGCGGCCAAGCGGCTAATCCGGTGTCCCTGCGAGCGAGTGCACCTCCATGTTTGCGGTCCTTGTCCTCCCCGTCGTTGCCAGGCCGCCGCCATATGGCGCCCGAATTATCCACCGATCTCATGCGTCCAAAACAGGTCCGATAAACTCCGATATTCATCACCGAACCGTAGCTCTCGGATTCTTTCAGGATGCTAACAAGGACGGAGGTGTGTGTGTGGGGGGGGGGGGGGGGGGGGTTGGCGGCGGATGAATTGCGTACCTATCGTGTCATTCGGAACGATCGGACGCTCGGACGTCAAATGTGTTTTCGAGGGCCGTGCCAGGAGGGTCGGTTGTTGTCATTGAATCGCAAATGCGATGCCCTGGCACCAGAAGCAGGTTCCGGAAAAAAAAAAAAAAAGTCAAAAGCTGTCTTCATCGCCATTTTTTAATCAATCTGGTATCAACAACATGTGTTCGACGACTTTTTCATGAGGGCCAGATTATTGAAATTGAAAATTAGGCTGGGGATAAAACATTGAGTAATTATCGTACTTATTAAGCACTTCCATGTGAACATAAAAAGCGACGCTGACTCGACACACAAACGACCCCCGACTGGTTGTTTGTGTGGTTTTTTTTTGACGCCGCCCCCCTCACCTGGAGTTCGCTTCCGGCCCTTAGTGTGTTGTCGGCCATTTTGTGTTCACCCGTTTCTCGTCGGTCGATCGTCACGCGCCCTTGTGTGTCTTTTTTAGCGTGTCTCCGTTCATCATCCGTTGTTTCTGCCCAATCACCTCGTCTGCCCCCCGTTTAGCTCAATCTGCGTTTAAGTTCAGTGTTTGCATGGCTTCTCGGATCCTTGTCGTGTGTTTTTACGTTTCAAAAAATGTGCTAAAATCATCCCGTTTGCCTGCGTTTGGGTCCTCACCACCACCACCACCACCACCACCACCTGACACAGTCCGCCAAAAGAGAACGGGGGGTCGCGGCGTCTTTTGAACGAGCGAGAGAGAGAAGCCGTTCGGCGGCGTGAAACAAAGCTCCCTCGGTGTGCGGCGACGAGGCTCATAAACGACCGATCTAAAAAAATGCAAAAATGGGCCCAGCCCCTGCACGTTGATCAGAAAGTTTATTATCATATGTCGTGTTGCCGCTGATCAAAACCCGCGGCCTAATGAGTGACAGCGATCCGAATAGCGAGCGAGGAGGAGGCCGGTCCGCCTGCGTGCGCGCGTGGAAGAAGAAAAAAAAAAGCAGCGTTTGAGCGCTACGATTACTTATGCAGCTCCTAATAAGTCATAATTATATACAACTAATTTACTCACAGCGTATTAAATAAACATAGATGTCTAATTAGAATATTATGTTAAACTTGTTAGATTGAACACACACACACAAAGACACACACACACACACACACACACACACACACACACTTCTCGCCTGTCTGTTCACTTTCAGGCTGAGCTGGTAATGCTGTGAGGATAATGAAATTGTGATCTGTTGCGATACACACTCCGCTGTCTTCTTTAATGCAGGGCTACACGTGGCTCGCGGCTGATGATACACAATAGACTTAAACAAGCACAGCGGCGTGGGGATATTGAAGGCGTTGCATTCTATTCTATTCTCTATTCTATAGTCTATTGTATTGTACGACACTTTTCACGTACCTTCATTCATCGTTTTGATTTAGAATTTTCATTGTGCGTTTCTGCTTTTGGGCTGAATGAGGCTCATTTTAAGGTATTAGGTTGTAATTGTTTATTGCATTTCCCTCTGATGAATGACACACACACACACACTCACACACACACTCACACACACTCACACTCACGCACACACACACACTCACACACACACTCACACACACTCACACTCACACACACACACTCACACAGACACACGCACACACACACTCACACTCACGCACATGCACACACTCGCACGCACATGCACACACTCACACAGACAGACACACTCACACAGACACACTCAGACAGACACACACACACACACACACTTACACAGACAGACACACACACACACACACTCACACAGACAGACACACACACAGACACACTCACACACACACACTCACACACACACTCACACAGACACATGCACACACACACTCACACTCACGCACATGCACACACTCACACAGACAGACACACGCACACACACACACACACACACTCACACAAATAAATACCCAGTTCAAAGTTCACAGTGGCTATCACCAAAGACTCGCTAAGAGAAAGGTTTTCACTTTTTTTTGAACGCCAAATCACGCTTCCCATCGAAAGCCACTGATTTCGGAATGTCGTTGATGAGATTATTATTGGTGTTTGGAGTGCTTGAGCGTGGCGGTGTTATACCGATGGGGTGGGGGGGGGGGGGGGGGGGGGGGGGCTCGCAAACCCTTATCACCAAATGGGGTGCAGTGGGATTTCACATCCATCATCCCTTTTTAATAAATCTCTCCACTTTGAAGTGATTCTTTTTTGGGTCAATGTTCAGTGTCAGAAAATGGGAAAATGGGAAGATTCTAATCTTTTTTTTGCGAGCGGGAAGGAATTCGGAAAGCCACGCACACGCACACACACACACACACACACACACACACACACACACGCGCGTTATATCTGCCGGTGGCTAATGTCTAAGGCCTGACGGTAGAAGTTAAGTTCCAACAGAACAACATCACGTCGTCCATCACAACATGACTCGCTTTTAATCAAAAAATATCTGAAAACAACAAACAAACAAACAAACTGCCAGTACTCTAATTTGACCTCTGTATATAAAACCAACAACAAAACTTACTAAGATTGTCAGTCCACATTCAAATTATGAATCATGACTAACCCCATCCACTCCGATGAGAAAAATGAAAAATGGCCCAAACATTCAATCTACATTTTGGCTAACATTCACCTTACTAATACGTGACACTTTTCCCTCCAAAAATAACAGAAGCCACGTTACAACGTCCTTGAGATAAAAAAACAGGGATTCCCTCTCTCTCTCTCTGTCTCTCTCTCTCTCTCTCTCTCTCTCTCTCTCTCTCTCTCTCTCTCTCTCTCTCTCTCTCTCTCTCTCTCTCTCTCTCATTTGCTCGTCATTACATCCAATCAAACGAGTTTTGCGGCCAAGCGGCTAATCCGGTGTCCCTGCGAGCGAGTGCACCTCCATGTTTGCGGTCCTTGTCCTCCCCGTCGTTGCCAGGCCGCCGCCATATGGCGCCCGAATTATCCACCGATCTCATGCGTCCAAAACAGGTCCGATAAACTCCGATATTCATCACCGAACCGTAGCTCTCGGATTCTTTCAGGATGCTAACAAGGACGGAGGTGTGTGTGTGGGGGGGGGGGGGGGGGGGGTTGGCGGCGGATGAATTGCGTACCTATCGTGTCATTCGGAACGATCGGACGCTCGGACGTCAAATGTGTTTTCGAGGACCGTGCCAGGAGGGTCGGTTGTTGTCATTGAATCGCAAATGCGATGCCCTGGCACCAGAAGCAGGTTCTGGAAAAAAAAAAAAAAGTCAAAAGCTGTCTTCATCGCCATTTTTTAATCAATCTGGTATCAACAACATGTGTTCGACGACTTTTTCACGAGGGCCAGATTATTGAAATTGAAAATTAGGCTGGGGATAAAACATTGAGTAATTATCGTACTTATTAAGCACTTCCATGTGAACATAAAAAGCGACGCTGACTCGACACACAAACGACCCCCCGACTGGTCTTTTTTTTTTCTTTTTCTTCATGTGCCTTTTTGACGCCGCCCCCCCTCACCTGGAGTTCGCTTCCGGCCCTTAGTGTGTTGTCGGCCATTTTGTGTTCACCCGTTTCTCGTCGGTCGATCGTCACGCGCCCTTGTGTGTCTTTTTTAGCGTGTCTCCGTTCATCATCCGTTGTTTCTGCCCAATCACCTCGTCTGCCCCCCGTTTAGCTCAATCTGCGTTTAAGTTCAGTGTTTGCATGGCTTCTCGGATCCTTGTCGTGTGTTTTTACGTTTAAAAAACACACACACACACACACGCACGCACATACACACACACACACACACACACGCACACACACACACACACGCACACACACACAAAAACGGTGCCTTTGCTAAAACCTCAGATTAAGAAGGATTGAAACGTCTACATATACCCAGGAAAAAAAAAAGAATGCATAAACATCCCCGATGGATAAATTGGGGCTTTTAACCGAGTAATGTCCTCTAATTGGTGCAGGGAGGAAACTGGTAATTGGCTTAAATAATAATCAAATTGAAGCCTTTCCTGCTGAAGTACGGGGCCGCGTTTGACCGGTGATGAATCCACGCTTGTCCCTTCAATGGGCTTATTTTGAATAATCTTCCGTTGGAATGTTGATTTTTTTTCATTTCGAGTCCGGGAAGACCTGCGCAGCGAGTATTAAACCGAGTGGTTTCTCGAAATAAATGGATTGCATTTATATATGAGCGCTTTTAAATCCAACACGCTTTACAATATCGCCTCACATATGCCGACGACCACGCAAAGGTGACAACCAGCTCGTCTCGGGGGAGGAGTTTGGGGTTAGCAGGTTGGTGCCTTGCTCCGGGACACCTCGACACTAAGCTGGGGGAGGTGGGGTGGATGCGGGGGAATCGAACCAACAGCCTACCTGCCGGGTTGCCACCAGACCGCGCCGCGCGACCTCCTGGAGCTACTGTCGCCCGCCCCCGGTACACGACGTACCGCAACTCTGACCGCATATACATATGAATACATACAGCAGCTCCACATAGTTCGTCTATTAGCGCCGGCGATTACAATCCCCGACGTTTCGATAGCGCGTCGCGGCTAATCGGAAAATAAATGAAATATATAACCACCGGGTCGGAAAGAAACGTAACCTAACCCAAACATTTCCCCCCGGGGGGGTCACAGGTCCGATGCTAGGTACGGGTGACAGGGTGGGTGCTGGATGGGGTGGAGATGTTTAGGGCGTTGGAAGGGTGGAGGAGGAGGAGGACGAGGAGGAAGGGAGGTGTGTGTGTGTGTGTGTGTGTGTGTGCGGGTGTGGGAGTGGGGGTGGGGCGGGGGGGGGGGGGGGGCGGTGGGCAGCCGCATACGTACAAAAATAAAAGATGGTCACCTTCACCTTGCATACGTGTCACGGGGGCCCAGCGTCGGGTCATTAAATTCACATTAGGGGCCCTCGCTCTGGGGCCCGCTGGATGCTGGGGAAGCAGAAAAATCAGTGTGACACTGACAGGGAGACAGAATCACGAGCTCCTGCCCACACACACACACACACAGAGACACACACACACACACACACACAGAGACACACACACACACACACACACACACACACACACACACACACACACACACACACACACACACACACACACACACACACACACACACACACACACACACACACACACACACACACACACACACACACACACACACACACACACACACACACACACACACACACACACACACACACACACACACACACACACACGCACACACGCACACACACGCCGAGACATAAAACCGTCGATGAGGCACTTTGCATTCCGCCGCACGCGATCATTGCGCCCGCTCACGCTTTATTTGTATTTTAGCTGGCTTTTTTTTTGTACCCCTTTCTCTGGGAAGATAATGGCGATGGGGGGATTGGGGGGGGGGGGGGTGGGGGGGGGGGGGGGAACGTGTCCATTTGTCCGGCCCCCCATGAGGACCGGAGCAGGGGCCACCACCACCGCCGCCGCCGCCGCCGTCGCCACCAGCCGGTCGTTTCAACTTTATTTATTTATTTTTTGCGCTCGACACGTCCGACCGCCACCGCCATCGCCGCCGAAAATGCGCATTAACTCACCCGCCGGACCCCCGGGGGGGGGAGGCGGGAGGGATGCAGGGAGGGAGGGGCTCTATACCACGTGAATCATTTATTACCGGGAACCTGTGACGGTGGGGGGGGGGTTCGCTCCAGATGTCACATCGTGTTAGAGATGTCACCCCAAACACCACCCACCCCACCACCACCCCACCCCCTGCGACACGACACACACACACACACACACACACACACACACACACACACACACACACAATCTCGCCCCGGCACTGGTGGTGATCTGTTGTGTGTGTGTGTGTGTGTGTGTGTGTGCACGGAGAGGAATCGTTACTCGTGGTGGTGGTGGTGGAGGTGGAGGTGATGGTGCTGATGGAGGTGTTGGTGGCGGTGGAGGTGGAGGTGGTGGTGGTGGTGGTGGTGGTGGTGCACCTTGTGAATGTGGTCATAATATAAGGGAGGGAGAGAGAGAGAGAGAGAGAGAGAGGGAGTAGCGTGGGTGGACATAGTGGACCCCCAGGAACTGAGCATGGGCGGACGAGGGGTCTGGACTTATTTTGGGTGGGGTTGGGAGGTGGGTGAGGCGGGGAGGCGGTGACCTTCCAAAATGTATACGGGGCCACGTGTGACATTGGCCCCCCCACCCCTGCACACACACACACACACACACACACACACACACACACACACACACACACACACACACACACACACACACACACACACCTATTAGTCTGAGTATTATTGTTTATGAATAGGAGGGGTGGAGGGGTGGTGGAGGAGAAGGTGGAGGTCGTGGAGGAGGTGGTGGGGAGTGTTTATAGGCTAGTTTTGGACGGACAGCTGTAGTATTTGGCTGCTGACCAGGGGCTCCATAACCAAAGGGAGGGAGGGAAGGGGGGGGGAGGGGGAGGGAGAGAGGGAGGGAGGGAGGGAGGGAGAGAGGGGCCACATTACCTGTGAACAGCTGCCCTGTTGTGGCGATAATGGAACCGATGTGAATTGAAGCCCTTCGGATAATGGCTTCAGCTGTCGGGGAGGCCGCTGCCTAGCCGCCACCACCACCGCGCGGGGTTAGCTTGTAGCCGCTAATCGGCGAATCCGTACTCGGCGGATTTGGTGAAAGTGGCGGCCGGACAAAAAGGTTTGCGTGAAATAAACGTAATAAAATAAATAAAGAGACAATCGGCGGTGTTTGTTCGCACGTGAATCCACTCAGGATGTGGCCTCTCACAATGCAGTGACTCAGTAGCCTACATTGAAACTTTCCCCCCCCCCCCCCCCCCCCCCCCCTCGAGTATTTATTTGAGTATAATTCATCTCCGAGGCAATGATTGTACCTTTTACAAGGTTCCAGAATAAAATACAATTGTTGTCCTTTCTTTCTATTTACTGTTTACGAGGTTTATCTTTCTTTCTTTCTTTATTTCTTTCATTTTTTCTTTCGTCCCTTCGTTCGTTTCCAAGTCGGGCAATCTCACGCAATCCTCATTCGGCCAATCGGATTGCAGCACGAGACAGCAGCGTTTCACTTTTGGCGGACACACACACACACACACACACACACACACACACACACGCTGCGTGCCGTTCTCCGTGTCCTTTTCAAGCAATACTCTCGTCTTTTGTTGTGTTGTGATATATTTTTTTCTCCTCTCCTATACCGCGATCGTGTCGGACGACGTGGTGCGCGTCGCTTTCCCGCCTTTGTTCCTCGCTCCTCGACTCTACGACTCCATACGCCTTCCTCTTCCTCCTCCTCCTCCTCCTCCTCTTCCTCCTCCTCCTCCTCCATCTTCTTCATCTCCATCTTCCTCGCCTTCACGTTCCCTCCGACCGCCGGGCCGAGCGCTCCGGGCGAGACAGCTGGGAGAACAGTGTGGCTTCGGAGACAGGGAACGGAGGGAGAGAGACAGAGAGAGAGAGAGAGAGAGAGAGAGAGAGAGAGAGAGACAGAGGGAGAGGGAGAGGGAGAGAGAGAGAGAGAGAAAGGGAGTGAGAGGCCCGCGAACATTGCTGCCTTTCCCTCTGTTATTTTCGAACCACAGATTCCGGGGATATGAGAGGAACAAAACATACAACACGACAAACAACAACAACAACAACAACAACAACGACAACAACAAAACTGAACCGTCGGCTTGACGTCCTGGCGTGTGGCTGTCCCGAGTCCTGTACCCCCCCCCCCCCCCCCCCCTCCCACACACACACACCTCCCCCCCACCTCCCCTTGTTAACTTTGATGCGTGACTCTCAGATCTCTCCGAGTAGAACAGACAAGCAAAAAGATGGAGATAGAGAGATAAGAGAGAGAGAGAGAGAGAGAGAGAGAGAGAGAGAGAGAGAGATAGATAGACTGAGAGATGGACATAGAGCGAGAGAGAGAGAGTGAGATGGAGATAGATAGGCTGAGAGAGAGAGAGAGAGGGAGAGAGAGTTGGAGAGAGAGAGAGGGAGGGAGACGGAGATAGATAGACTGAGAGAGAGAGAGAGTTGTAGAGAGAGAGAGAGAGAGTTGGGAGAGAGAGGAGAGAGAGAGAGAGTAGAGAGAGAGAGAGAGAGAGAGAGAGAGAGGAGAGATGGACATAGTGCCCGTGTTGACCGTGTTCCAGTTACAAAGGAAATCTTTTGTTGTGCTTGCGTTCGCTCGAGTCAGGTTAGCCGTCGTTAGCGATACCAGTTGATAACAACGTATTTACGCGACATTTTGCGCAGACAAACAAAGCAGCCATCTTGGATTTCGAAGTCGCCGCCGTCGTGAGACTCTTCCGACATTTCCGATTCGGATGTCCGACTTCAGGGGAGCGTTCCAGTTGCGATTTTCCCGCTGGGAACTCGGAAATTCTGACTTCCGAGACAATTGTTTCGCATTGTCGTACATTATTCACCCGAGCGCCAAGGATGGGGGGGGGGGGGGGGACCGGGCGCTCGGCTGTTCGTTTCGGCGGGGGGGAAGGTATTTTTTTCGTGTTCACGTCCCTGGACTTACGGTCAACAACAACAACGACGACGCGACGACCTCGCCTCGACGTTAGCGGAGGGGAGGGCGGGGGAGAGACGAGAGCGCAGCACAACGCAGCTCCGCCGTTTTTGCGCGCCATTACGACGCCGTTGTCGGTTCTGTGATGGAAGCCGCCGTGTAATTGCGAGCGGCGGCGGCGGCGGCGGAGGCGGAGGCGGCGGGCACCCGATGTTTGTTTGTTTGTTTGTTTGGTTGTTGTGGCTTTTAAGGTGAGCGGTCGGCCCCATTCCATTCCATTCCATTCCGTTCCACACCGCATGTATTAAACACAACCGGGGAAATCGGCTTTGACTGATGTCACCTCATTTGATATGCGAACCCCTCTCTCTCTCTCTCTCTCTCTCTCTCTCTCTACCTCCCTCTCTGGCACTCTGTGTTGCTCGATCCCTTACTCTCTCTCTCTCGCTCTCTCTTCGCTCTCTCGCTGACTTTTTTCTGCTCATAAGTTGCAAATGGCTTCATTAAAACAAAAGCACGACCACAGGGACCGCATAAAGCGTGCGGCGGCCCTAATGCGGTATTTATGACCGGGTGCTAAATGCGGAGTGAATTAAACTTTAAAAGACGGAATCGCGAGTCAGGTAGACCGCACGGGCGCCATTTGTGTGGCGGGAGCGTCCATTAAACAAGATGAACGGGGGAGGGAGGGAGGGGGAGGGAGTGGGAGAGAAGGAGGCTGGGGGGAGGGAAGGAAGGGTTGGTATAGACATCCTTACAAATTAGAAGATAGAGGAGTAGGAGGAGGCGAAGAAAGACTCAGATCTCAGATGTTAACATTTTCAATTCTTGAATTTGGTGGGAGTTCAATGATGACCCCATTGTGTAATCTTGTGTAATGTGTTTTCTATATTGTAAATATTACCCATAATACCCATGTGTTGTATTTAATGTGTTGTGCTGTTTGTAGGGTTCCCACAGGTTTTGTGAAATCCTTGAAATTGTGTGAATTTGGGAGAAAATTCATCCTTACAAAGTTTTTTGGACTTCAGAAAAATGGACACGAATACAAAAATCATTCATTGAGCTTGGATGTATTTTTTGTGTCATAAAGAAATTGGATTGCGTTACTTCCATGTGTTTTTCTGACAGCACAATTGAGGCGTGTTCACGCATTCACGTAACTCAGAGAATACTTTTTCCACGGCTGCGTCTTCGTCGTGAAAACGGACCGAGAATCGGACGTGTCGGTGCAGCGGCGCAATCGTTAACGTCGCCGTTATTTCTGGAACCGAGCGACAGCGAGCGGTAGCCTCCGAGGTACATCTCTGACATCCCGTGTCGTACAAGCTACACGCTACAAGCACGGCAGCCCCGCCCCCCGTCCCCCTCTCCCCAGGCACGCCCACAGGACATGACATCATAACTAATAGAGTAGGCCCCTGCTGTCCCGTCTCGTACGGATTCCACTCCACTTGTGACACGGACAGGTAAGAAAGCGTAAATATTTGACGCGGGCCCCGGGGCTACGCTACAGTATATCTCCGGGACGCGCGTGATCTGCGCGGCGCCGAAATGGCCGACACACACACACACACAACGCGCGCACACGCACACACGCACACACACACGCACACACACACTTTCTATTTATATATTTATATATTTCTCTTCGTTCTGTCCCCCTCGTTGGTTCCCCGCGAGACTCTCGGCCACCTTTCCCACTCTCCCCACGTTTTTAGCGCACAGATGGAGTGCGGCGGCCCCCCTCCCCCCCCCCCCCCCCCCCCCACCCCTCGCCGTTGAATGTAAAATTGTGTGACACAAAGTGGTGCGGTTTCATATTGGCTTAGCGTCTGTAACTTAGTGGCTATGGTGCATTAATGGCCTTCTGTGGTGAGGTTAGTGGTGGATGACAGGGGGATTGAGAAGGCTGGGTTGTGAGAGGGGGCTCAGCGGCGGTGGCCGTGGTGGTGGATTTCCATCTCTGTCTCTCCTCCCTCTCTCTCTCTCTCTCTCTGTCTCTGACTCTCTCTCTCTCCTCTCCTCCTCCCTCTCTCCTCTCTCTCTTCCTCTTCTCCTCTCTCCCTCCTCCTCTCTCCTCCTCTCTCTCCTCCTCTCCTCCTCCCCTCTCTCCTCCCTCCTCTCTCTCTTCTCTCTCCTCCTCTCTCCCTCCTCTCCTCCCTCTCCTCCTCCTCCTCCTTCCTCCTCCTCTTCCTCTCCTCCTCTCCTCCTCCTCTCTCTCCTCTCCCTCCCTCTCCTCTCTCTCTTCCTCCTCCTCCTCTCCCCTCTCCTCCTCCTCTCCTCCTCTCCTCTCTCTCCTCCTCACCTCCTCCACTCTTCCTCCTCCCTCGGCTCCTCCTCCCGTTCTCCTCATCCTCCCTCCATCTCCTCATTCTTCTTCCTTCTCCTCCCTCCACCTTTCCTCCCCGTAACCTCCTCCTTCCTTGATCCTCCTCCCCCTCGTCCTCCACCTTCTCCACCCAAATCAACCTCACGCCTCCCCCCCCCCCCCCCTGCGCTTGTCCCCTCGACAGACAGACCGCCTGACTAGTGGTGGTGGTGTTGGTGTTGGTGGTGGTGGGGGGTTGCGTGTCCCCTTTAACCACAGTGGATGAAGTGTGTGTGTGTGTGTGCGTGTGTGTGTGTGTGTGTGTGTGTGTGTGTGTGTGTGTGTGTGTGTGCGTGTGTGTGTGTGCTTAGGGGTCTTACAAGGAAAATCACAGGTGGGAGTGGAAGAGTGAGGCTGTCACTTAAAGCTTTTTTGATTGCATTTTTTATGGCTTCGGGAATTGATGCCATTGGACAAAACACACACACACACACACACACACACACACACACACACACACACACACACACACACACACACACTCCTCTCTGCATGTCTCCGCTCATGTTTTTTGATGTTGATCGTAGCCGAACATCCCGGAAGAAATACCCTCCGACCGACCGGCCGCGGGGCTGAGAGACGAGTGCGGTTGTGTGTGTGTGGTGTGTGTGTGTGTGAGCGTGTGTGTGCTGTGTGTGTGCGTTGTGTGTGTGTGTGTAGAGGGCACGTCGCAGGGCAAACAAAGCCTGCAGGTACGTGAAACGCAACCACCAGGTGTGTGTGTGTGTGTGTGTGTTTGTCTTCCTGGCGGTGAAACGGACCCCCGACGCGATGAATCCCATTTCGGGATTTCAGACGTCTTCAATATTTTACGATAACGGTAGATATCTGGCAAACATAAAAGTCAAAGTCAAAGTCAAGTCAGCGAGATTTAAATATATTTTGAACGATTGCGTTGGGGAACTTTTTGTTCTTGTGTCGATATTAGCTTTGAGAAGAATTGTGTAAGGACACCAAATTCCACACACACACACACACACACACACAGACACACACTCACACATACATTATTTATATTAATGTTCATTTTCTCTCCTCTCCAAATGTTTTTTGTGTTCGTTGAAGCAACGTTGGTTGTGTTGGCGGGTAGATTAGTCCGAAAAAAGTCCTTTGAGAACCACTGCTCCAGATACAGACAGCATATTAAAAACACCACTAACCTGGTGTGTTGTGCGTCTTGACATTATTAAACAGTACTTAGCATTGTTGAACATATTGTATGTTTTTAGATGTTGGTAATGTAAATATAAATAAAGCACACACATTGGAATAAGAGACCTGGAAGCAGAGGCGTCCCCGCGTTGCCCAGCGCGAGGTGCGGCGGCCATCTTCTATTTATGACGCGCCAGCTGCCCCCCCCCGACCTCTCCTCCATCATCCGTCGCCAGGCGTGACGTACGCAAGGTGACATGTCGTGGTGGGCAGGGAACACAGCCCCCCCACACACACACACACACACACACACACACACACACACACACACACACACACACACACACACAGACAGGCGGGCAGCTTGTGAAACACTCGGCGTGTTCCTTACTGTAAAGTGCTCGCTTGCGGGGACCCGGTCCTTCTAATGTACCGAGATGTTCCGGAAGGGTAGGGGGGGGGGGGGGGTGGTGTGTCGGGGGGGGGGGGGCGGTCTCCTATTCCCACCGCCTATCATGTCCCGGTCGGGTGGTCACATGTGTGTGTGTGTGTGCGTGTATGAGCTTGTGTGTATGTCTCTCCATGTGTGCCTGTGTGTGCGTCTGTCTGTCTGTGTGCGTGTGTGTGTGTGTGTGTGTGTGTGTGAGTGCTCAGGAGACCCCGGGCAGCGGTTGCCAGGTTGAGCTGCTGCATCCGAGCGCACCGCTGAATTGAAACGCGGAACCGACGTGACGGATATCAACGAGATATTTAGTGTGACAAACGAAAAAAAAGAAGAAAAAGAACGAAAAAAAACAGGCGGGTTAGAATTCTCTTGTTTTTGTGTTTGTTTGTTTGTTTGTTTCTTTGTGTTTTTATTTGCTTTTTTTTTTGTACACATAATCCCTGGTTTCCCTTCCAAACCGTTGCTCGGAGCGGACACACCTCCTCGTCTCACGCTTGCCTTGGGGAAAAGAAAACAACAAGATGTGTACTTATGTACGACGTAATGCACACTGTCGAGGTACAAAAGCAAGTGTGTGTGTGTGTGTGTGTGTGTTTGTCACACAGCTCACACAACTCACACACAGTCACATTATTTCCCAAATAAACCACAATAAATGTGTGTGAAAAGGTATCCCCCCCCCCCCCCCCCCCCCCACACTCCCCTGAGCGTTCCCTTCTCCCTTTGTGTCAAAGAACGTGGATTTACTCGTACGTTTTCATTTTTTCCCCAATTTTTCTTTTCTTTATCCATTCTTGACATGTGCGTGTGTGTGTGTGTGTGTGTGTGTGTGTGTGTGTGTGTGTGTCTATGTGTATCCGATTTTAGTTTGTTTTTGTTGTTTTGTTGTTTTTTTTTCCATTTCTTTTTGCCACCGGCGGTTGTAGGTGAAGACGAGGATGTGTCGTGACAGGGGCTGGCAACAACAACAACGACGAGAAGAAGAAGAAGGCGAGGAGATACCTCGCAGGGACGAGACGGCGTCGCCCCCCCGCTAATGCAAACCAGCCCTGTCAGGCAGCAGTTGGTGCAGTAATTATAAAAAAAAAAGGGTGGGTGGTGGGTGGTGGGTGGTGGAGGGTGGAGGTGGAGGGTGGAGGGTGCAGGGGGGGGGGGCAGGGGGGAGGGGTGAGTTGTATTTCCCCGGGATTTAAAAAGAAAATGGCTTAATGTGTGTGTGTGTGTGTGTGTGTGTGTGGAGGGGGGTCGGCGGGGGGGGCGGGTGGGCACTTAGAATTTTATAAGTCAGGGGTAGGCTGGGTTAGGTAGAGGAGGAGGATGAGGAGGAGGAGGGGGGGAGATGGAGGTGTAGGTAGGGAGGGAGGAGGAGGGGAGGTGGAGGTAGGAGGAGGAGGAGGAGGAGGAGGAGGAGGAGGAGGAGGGGAGGGTTGAGCAGGAGGAGAGAGGACGGGAGAGGAGGTGAGGAGGAGGAGGAGAGGGGGGGAGTGAGGAGGAGGAGGTGGAGGGATGGGAGGGGAGGAGGAGGAGGAGGAGGAGGAGGAGGTGGGGGAGGAGGAGGAGGGCGAGGGAGGAGGAGGAAGTGGAGGAGGAGGAGGAGGAGAGGAGGAGGGTGGAGGAGGAGGGGAGGAGGAGGAGGAGGAGTGGAGGAGGAGGAGGAGGAGAGGCAGGGTTGAGAAGGAGGAGGAGGGCGGGCAGGGTTGAGGAGGAGAGGTGGAGGAGGAGGAGGAGGGAGGGCAGGGTTGAGGAGGAGGAGGAGGGCGGGCAGGGTTGAGGAGGAGAGGTGGAGGAGGAGGAGGAGGAGAGGCAGGGTTGAGAAGGAGGAGGAGGGCGGGCCAGGGGTTGAGGAGGAGAGGTGGAGGAGGAGGAGGACGAGGGCGGGCAGGGTTGAGGAGGAGAGGTGGAGGAGGAGGAGGAGACTGGAGGAGCGAGGAGGGTGAGGAAGGAGAGTGGAGGAGGAGGAGGAGCCTGAGGGAGGGGGAGGAGGAGAGGGAGGAGGAGGAGGAGGATAGGCACAGGGGGTTGAGGAGGGAGGACGGTGCGTGGGAGAGGGAGGAGGAGAGGAAAGAGGGGGAGGAGGTGAAGGAGGAGGAGGAGAGGAGGAGGAGGAGGAGCGAAGGAGCAGGCAGGGATGAGGATGAGAAGTAGGACCACGAGAAAAAACGAGGAAGAGGTGAAAAAAGGTGGAAGACAAGGAGGAGTCGTTCCGGAGCAGTTCCTTAAGTAAATACGAGAAAAAAGAGCCTTTTGTGTTATGACATAATTTCCCCCCAAAACGCGGGCGTCGACTCTGCATACACAACACAGCTATTACCTTCGTAAAAAGGAGGAGGGGCTGGTGCGTGCGTCGTAAAAAAAACCCCGCGGCAAACAAGGTCATCCATTATTGAGGCGAGGTGAGGCGGAATAGCGCTGTCATTGTCCCCCTAATTGGCCAGACAGAGATGAACCACGGCCGTGACGTATGGGGTGGGGGGGGGGGGGGGGGGGGGGGTTTTGGGGGGTTAGATTATCCCGCCGCCAGCTGGGCCGGGATAATCTAAATAGGCAGGCGAATGACGAACCATTTCACCTCACTTAACGTCTGCCTTTCAAGTCGGTTAGCGCGCGCAGCCAGCGGACTCACGGGCGGACTCACGGGAGTTGTAGTGCCCGATATTGTTGTTGTTGTTGTTGTTGTTGTTGTTGTTGTTGTGTCGTCGCTAATAACGGGGGGGTGGGCTTGTTCATGTGGCCCGCGTGCTCCCAGCTGAGTCCTTTAATATCACAATGATGATAACGAGTCTATTAGCGTCATACAATAATAGACTTTTATTCCCAATGTGCGACTTTTTCGAATGGCTTCACGGAACATTTCGGGCAATTCACACAACGATAACCATGACGATGTAACGGAAAACATCTAAAATGGAAAATATCATCTCCTCATAAATCCTTCCACAGCCCCGCAATCCACCTCATCCTATTGCCTTGTCCCGGGTCGGTTGTATGTGTTAACATAGGGATGGTTTCAATGTTAATTGCGGTCAGACCGAACAGACCGAACCGAGCAATGGGCCTTATTCACCTAAAGCGGACATCTTGGTTGCATCTTGGTTCCATCTTGGTTGCATCTTGGTTCCATCTTGGTTCCATCTGGGTTCCATCTTGGTTCCATCTTGGTTCCATCTTGTGTTTCCATCTGGGTTCAATCTTGGTTCCATCTTGGTTCTATCTGGGTTCCATCTTGGTTCATTCTTGTGTTTCCATCTGGGTTCCATCTTCGTTCAATCTTGGTTCCATTTTTGTTCCATCTTGGTTCCATTTTGGTTCCATCTTGGTTCCATCTTGGTTCCATCTTGTTTCCATCTGGGTTCCATCTTGGTTCCATCTTGTGTTTCCATCTTGGTTTACTCTTGGTTCCATCTTGGTTCCATCTTGTGTTTCCATCGTGGTTCAATCTGGGTTCCATCTTGGTTCCATCTTGGTTCCACCTGCGTTCCATCTTGTTTCCACCTGGGTTCCATCTTTGTTCCATCTGGGTTCCCTCTTGGTTCCATCTTGGTTCTAAACACTGGGTTGTTGGACTTACAGCAGAATTCTTTGTTCCGTTCCCTCCAGCCAGCTAGCGTTTAGAACCAACCAGGTGGAACCAAGATGGCCGCCAGGGAAACGGACTGTATTTAAAAAGATTGCTTCACAATCATTGCCTCATATTCAGCCATTCTTTGACACATTCATGCAAGAGAGAGTTCTGTTGAAAGGTTTATAGTCTTGCTTGGGGACACCTTGACACTCGACAAGCCAGAACCAGCAACCATTCCGGTTGCCAGACGACGACGACAACCCCCCTTTACCTCCTGAGCTACCGCTGGACCCCTCAAGGGGAACTCGGCGCGTGCGTGACTTCCACATGAGAACCGAGCACCGTGTTGGAATAAGGACCCTCCACCTCCACCCTCCACCGCCGAGAAGCTCCACCTCCCCCCCCCCCCACCCAGAAGCTCATTGCACCCCCTTCACTGACCCCCGGCCCTCCCATCGCTTCCAAGCAAACATCGCAGTTTTCGGCTGATTCCACATGACATCGGAGTCGGTCGTCAGTCCGATCGCGTCAGCGGCGCGCCCGGTCGAGATGAATTGATGGGGTTGTGGCGTGGTTGGAGCGATGTCCTATTTATACTGGAGTCACCTGATCCCCCCCCCCCGCCCCCCCCCCCCTCCACACACACACACCCTCTGGAAGGATCCTCCCGGAGGTAAGCTAGGAATATTGAATTGACAGCAGCATATTCGGGAAAACGTGTGATTCCCCCCAAAGGGCTTGGCACAGCGAGCGTTGCTTATCGCGGTGAGGATTTATTTTTAACCTGCGCCGCTGCCGCCGCCGCCGCCGCCGCCGCCACCGTTTGTTAACCAACCACACACACGCACGCACACACACACACACACACTCTCTCACACACACACACACACAGTACCCTGGTGCTCCTGAGCTCAATTGGGATGGGGAGGAGTTTTGGAGAAGCTCCAATCGAAGATTCACAGCGGAAGCTCTTCACGACATAAATCTCCGGGTGGGATCTTACGGGGCCATCTTATCTCCCGCCAGGGGCCAGTTTTTGTTTAAATATATGTATATTCTGAGTCTTTAAGTGTTGGAACAACAGCAAAGAACCCAACAGCAACCGTCAACTATACTTTGTATGCATTTGTATAATCGGATGATAAAAAATGCGAAAGTAGGACGTATGTATTCAACGTGTCTTTAGCGGCTCATTGGAATTTAGTTCAGGGTTGTTGTCGTCAACGTTGTCGTCGACGTTGTTGTTGTTGTTGTGGTTGTTAAGGGTTCGTGTGTCAGAGATAAAGCACAAAATGGACCCGGTCGTGTCATTTCCCTGGTTTGGTGTTTCAAAGTAAAAGCCCCATGCCCCCGATTTTCTGGCCCTCCCCGGAGTACCTGCTGTAGAAATGTTTTCCGTCCCGCTCCTGGCCGTAAATGGCTGCGCTCTCCGGCATCGCGTCGGCGGCACGGAATCAAAGGCGACGAGTTCAAACTCAAACTCCGGCGCAATTATCGCAAGAAGAAAGACCGCCGTTCAAAATATTTAGCAAAAACGTAAGCCCACCGCCGTATCGGTTTCCATACGCGAGCGAGGGACCTCTCTCTCCGCCAAGCCAGATGTGGTGGGTGTTTAGGTGAGGAACCGTATTTTTTTTTTTTTTGCTTATGTTGGATCCAGATGTGGGTTGTTTTAACACGGTACATTGTGTGTGTGTGTGTGTGTGTGTGTGTGTGTGTGTGTGTGTGTGTGTATGGGGAGGGCAAACCGTTTGAATCAAAGCTCAAAAGTGCCGATAGTGTTAAAACTCGGGCCGACTTTTCGCTTGGCGGTTTTTGAGACGCCGACTGACGTAAACGCGCGCGGGGTGTGAACGGACGGCCGAGCGGTTAACCTCGCTGGAGGGTTGGGGTCCTCCCGTCCTCGGGGTGTATCCTGGGTAAAGGCGGACATTGGAAAGCACGTGAGGTGTGATCCTGTGGATGACGACTCCGATTACTAGAGATTGGATTGATTGGATTTCTTTATCTAAAATATGTGTGTGTCACAATCATATAGCACATAATAATAATATGACCTGTAAAAACCCTTTGAGACTAACTGTGGCTATACGAATACAACTGACTTGACTTGACTTGATGATTTAGGGTTGCTGGGAAATTAAAATTCTAACCTCTTTTTTTCTCATTTTAAAACGATTCACCTTCAGCAACGTCCACTCTTTTTGTTTATTGGCCATTTTCCAACCGAATCGGATTCTAACTTAAATCATGAATCATCACAGCAGTGTCGGGCCGATGTCGTGATGACATCACACACACGCACGCCGGGTGTCCGGTTGGTCGTGGATTAACGGCAATGGCGCCAATTTGGTCTTTGATTCACAGAGTTTTACTCGCTAACTTTAACAGAGCCCCTCTACCCGAGTGGATTAACGCTTTTACTGGTTTTTCGTATTTTTTAAAATACTCTAAAACGGAAATGTAGACTCAGTTAGAGAGACATTTTAGATCGATAGATCATTCAATGGCAGAAATGTGAATCAACAGATATACGGTTACCCTAGCATTCATTTCAGTGAATATTTTGAACATGAAAACTAAAATATGTTTTTAGAATTTTAAATGTATTATATTATGTTATTAAGAAAAGAAAAAAATGAAAAATAATGCTCAAATGGTAACAGAGCTTAAAGGAACATTTTGAAACCAACACACAGCTCAATTGCATCGGTCTGGAGTTTGTGTGTATGTGTGTGTGTGTGTGTGTGTGCGTGTGTAGTGTGTGTGTGTGTTGTAGTGTGTGTAGGGTGTGTGTGGTGTAGTGTGTGTGCGTGGTAGTGTTTGTGGTGTAGTGTGTAGTAGGTGTGTGTGTGTAGTGTGTGTGGTGTGTAGTCGTGTGTGTGTTGTTAGCATGCGTTGCTAGTGTGTGGTGTGTTTGTGCTGGTGGTTAGTGTGGTGGTGGTAGGGTGTGTGTAGATGTGTGTGTGGTGTGTGTGTGTGTGTGTGGTGTAGTGTGTGTGTGTGTAGTGTGTGCGCGGAGGGGGTGCTGGGGAACAGTTGTCGACGGATTGGGGATCAGAGGAAACCTTAACTCTGAAAGGAAACACCGCTTTAAAAGAGAGAGAGAGAGAGAAGAGGAGAGAGGGAGAGAGAGAGGAAGAGGAGAGATGCAGCAGAGGATAGAGAGAGAGAGAGAGAGAGAGACATTATGCCGTGTGTCAAGAGACGGTAGATCACGAGATCAAACCAGCTGTACCTCACAATAACACGTGGCAGGTGGGGAGCTGGATTAACTACATGCCACACGCTTTTATTTTGTAGCTCTTGGTGGACTGCCAGACTGGATAAAAGCAGGAAGTGTATCAAAGACAAGTGTATCTCTCTCTCTCTCTCTCTCTCTCTCTCTCTCTCTCTCTCTCTCTCTCTCTCTCTCTCTCTCTCTCTCTCTCTCTCGCCTCCTGTATACCTGCTGGCTCTCTACTGCTATGTCTCTCACCCACTCACTCTCTCTTACGTTAGATTGCCAAATTATTGTGTTTGTGTGTGTGTTTGTGTGTGTGTGTGTGTGTGTGTGTGTGTGTGGTGTGTGTGTGTGCGGTGAGAACATTTTAAAGAATATTCCGGGTCGAATGAGGCGTCGGTGAGTTTTATTTTTTTCGAGGCTCGTTATAAAGTAAAAAGGCTTTTACTGTGAAAGGAGCCAAGTCAATATGTCGGATTGAAGCCAGTCTTTTATTGTGAAACGAGCCAATATACAGGATGGAAGACGGCTTTTTTATTGTGAAAGGAGCCAATATACAGGATGGAATCCAGTCTTTTACTGTGAAAGGAGTCGTCTATCCACGATGGAAGCCAGTCTTTTATTGTGAAAGGAGCCAAGGCAACGTACAGGATGGAAGCCAGTCTTTTATTGTGAAAGGAGCCAAGGCAACATGCAGTATGGAAGCCAGTCTTTTATTGTGAAAGGAGCCAAGGCAACGTACAGTATGGAAGCCAGTCTTTTTATTGTGGAAAGGAGCCAAGGCAACATACAGTATGGAAGCCAGTACTTGTTATCGTGAAGGAGCCGAAGGCGAACATTGCAGGATGGAAAAACCAGGCCTTTTACTTTGTGAAACAAGAGCCAAGTCAACGTGCACTACGGAAGCCAGGCTTTTATTGTGAAAGCAGCCAATATACGAGATGTCACAGAATGAACACAGCAAGGTGTTCCGCGTCAAGCTTTGTTGTCTGCCTTGCTTTCACCCATTCAATGGATTCCGAGTCCGCTCTCCGCGACGTGCGGCGAGCACTTTAAGCCGAGGCGTCTTAGCGCCGAGCCAACAGCCCCGACGTGGGCGCGCCGCATACATCGCGAGCGTGAATGGGGCCTGCGGGATTCCAACCGTCAACCCTGCTCATTCTCAAAAAAACGTATCGGCAACCTTTCTTCACGGCCGTCGCGAGCATTTTCTCTTTAAAAGACGACGTGAAGCGGCTTTCAGAGGGCTTCCCACTCCTGTAATACCCCCCCCCCGCGTGTGTGTATTTCTACGTAATACCTCCTGTGTATTTAAAATAAGATAAGATCAAACTTTATTGATCCCGACGGACATTCTCGTGCCAGGGGTTTGCTCAACGTGAGAGTAAAAAAAAACAATAGAAAAACACTTGATGCTGTGATGATTCATGATTTAAGTTAGAATCCGATATTTAATTTCCAGCAACCCTTAAATCATCAAGTCATTACAGGTCATATTTATTATGTGCGCTATATGATTTGTGGACACACAATATTTTAGAATAAAAAAATTACCAATCAACTGCCAATCTCTAGTAATCGGAGTCGTCTTCTTTCCATTTCTTCATTCTCTTCATATTCTTCCTCTCTTCTCTTTATCTATTCTTCTTTCTCTCTATTTTTTCATTCTTTTCTCTTTTTCTTTTTTCTTTTTTTTTTCCTCTTTCTTCTCTTTTTCCCTCATCTTTTTCTCCATTCATCTTTCTCTCATCATCCCTCATTTCTTCTTTCATTTTTTCTTCTATTTCTTTTCTGTCTTTTCTTTTCTCTTCATTTCATTTAGCTTTCTCTGCCCTTCTCTCATCTTTTTTCTTCTTCTTTCTCCTTTTCTTCTCTTCTCATATTTTTTTTCATTCTGTCATCCTCTCTTCTCTTTCATCATCATTTTTTTTTTTTCTTTTTTCATCATTTCTTTTCTTTTTATTCTTTATTCACTTTTCTTTTCCTCCCACAGGATCACACCTCACGTTGCTTTCAATGAGCCGCCTTTACCCAGGATACACCCCGAGACGGAGGACCCCAACCTCCGGCGAGGTTAACCGCGTCGCCGTCCGTTCACACCCGCCGCGGC
>PIJE02003270.1:19986-43511 GCA_002895965.2 Coryphaenoides rupestris | reverse complement strand
AGGGCAAGGCAGGCGTGAGGGTACGTCAGGCAGCAAGGGTCATACATCAAACGGGTTCCTCACAGGCAAACGTCAGTCACACAGCCAGCTAGTGTCCTCTCTTCTGAACTCACAACAGCGTCTGTCTCTACTCTTCCTCCTCTTTCTCTCCCACAACCCAACTCCTCCTCTTCCACCTCTCTCTTCCTCCACTCTCTTCTTGATCCTCCTTCGACTCCCCTTCACTCCCCATCACCCCCCAGTCCTCTCCCATTATTGGCCACAGCCAGGCGCAGCCCTCCCATAGGCTGATCGCTCTCTACACTTCCGCTGTTTCCTTGGCTCCCTCGGGCCACTGCGGGAACTGCGTTCCCCCACCCAATTCCACACTCCCTAGTTCGTCCCCTGCAGTGGCGTCCTGCCTACAAGTACACTGTTATATGCTGTATGCTGCAATTCACAAATGTCACGGTATACCTCCTCAGACAGTCGACACATAACACTAGCACCAGCAGTTGGCACCAGGACAGCACTAACACCAGCGACCGCACTAGCGTGCAGTATACACTAGCACCAGACCAGTCACTAGCCTGATATACAACCAGCACAGCACTAGCACCAACACTTAGCACTTAGCATTTAGAACATGATGCCAAAAACTTGTTCAGCAGCCTGAGGGCCTGACTTGGAAGCTGTTCGTCTGAATTGCTCGTGTGGCAATTGATACTGGGTATGCCTGCCTGACTAGAAGTTTCAGTTCTGTGGCTGGTGGTTATTGTCTTTTAATAATCCGACCTGTTTGGCCTGGCCACCACCACGCCTGGCTGTAATATTCCAGGAGGAGGAAAGCTCACCTCCAACGATGTACTGAGCCGCTCGCGCACCACCCTTGTATTTGTTTTACGCCCAGTGCGGTGCAGTTCCCGTACCAGACGTGAGCATCCTGGGGTTAGGCACGTCTTGATGGTACAGTGAGTAGAATGTGGCAGGATAGCGGGTGCACATGTTGAATTTCCTCAGTCGCCTGAGAAATACAAGCCGTTGTTGGGCCTTTTTTCACCACGTGGTGGTGTGCTGTCCCTTGAGCCTCGGAATGTGCACGCCGAGGAACTTGAGCCGCTGACCCTCTTACTGCAAGAGCACCGTCTGATGGATCGAGAGGGGGCTGCTGTCCTCTCCGCTTCCTGAGTCCTACTGATCATTCTGCTCTTTGGTCTTTGTTCTTCTTGATTGACGTGTGAGGGCGAGTGTTGTTTTCTTTGCACCACTGTGCTAAGTTTGATCCAACCTCCTCCCTGTAGGCATGTTCTCGTCGTCTCGGTCGATCAGACCCCGAATCACTGTTCGTGTCGTCAGCCTAAACTTGGTTGAAGACGTTGGAAGCTGTGCATAGCCATCATCGGTGGTGGCACAGGGTTTTAGAGGAAGAGGGCTCAAAACACGCATCCTGAGCGGCTCCACGTGTTGAGGTCAGCGCTTCTGATGGTGGTGCTCCCATCCTCACTACCATGGCGGCGGCCCGACAGGAAAAGTCAGTATCAGCGCACCAGGTCTCGGTGCAGGCCTAGACTCCTGACCTGGTGTGATTCGCTTGGCAGAACTAATCGTGTTGAACGCTTGAGTTGAATTCCACCAAAAATCAGCATTCTCAGCACAATACAGTTCTTCCCCTCCAGGTAGGAGGCCAAGGTGTGAAGGTGGCCATGGGCAATGGGGCTGCGTCGTGGATCTGTTTTTGGACGTTAAAAAATGCCAGGGGTCCAGCGTGCAGGCAACATTGGAACAAATGAAGTTCTCCTTGGTACCAGCCTCTTCGGAAGGCATGGCTGACTAATCGGAGTTGAGGCATACAGGGTTCGTCCAGTCATTTTCAGTTACCTGGTTTAGACAGCACAGGATACATCAAGACCTCGAACAACCAGCCTGGTGGACAGGATGTATGGAGGACCGTATGCGACTACTTCCCGGTGTGATACCCCCTGCTTATGGACTACGACTCTATTGGAATTACGGACTTGGCACTGCGATTAACCCTACACTTTCCCTCCCCATTACAGTCAATAAAAGCCCTTATTTCATTGAATCCTGGCGTGGGACGGTTGAATTATTGTTTTCAGTCTTGTGCACACTCCTCAAAACCCCAGAGTGTGTCACAGTATATTTTAGTACATCAATTTATATGTGTATGGATATTTTACTGTATATTTCATTTTAGATTTCATTTACGTATTTTATATAGAATTCTATTTATAGTTCTATTTTGTAGTTTTACCCTATTTTGTATTCTTTGTAATTACTGTCGGCTGTCGGGCGTTTTGCACAAAAAGTTTTAACTCACTGTTTATACTCACGTGTAAATTGTGAAGTTACAATAAAAATACTTGAACTTGAACTTGATTCCCCTTTGCCAAACATAATCGCTCATGTCCAAACCAATAACAAAATTATGAAAACGATATGACCTTTCCGGTTACATAGACAGCGTGCACAATGACAGATCTTTGTTTTCCTAAGGGGGACTTTAATTTAAGGGGATTTCAACGAATAAACAACACATTGTAATTTTCACTCTGAAAATGTTGCAAGATAACCAAACGCAGGAGAAACGTTTCATAAGGCATGAAACACGTTTCTTCATTTAAAAGTGTAATCATCTGCAACAAAGTTTGTGTTTACTCAATTGCGAATATTTGCGCAAGTCATGCTATGGTTATCTCTGTAATGACAAACTTGTGCTTGCACTTGGTGACGCTGGTGTTCTCCACTTTTAGAAGTGTGTGTTTTACAGTTTTGTAAGCATTTTCGGTGGCGCAATTCAAATCTGCTCAGAGGCACAGTTTAGGAATATAAACGTTCTCATTGTTCTCTGGGAACTGAGCCGCTGCAACTCGAGGTGAGAGACCTAGTGAGTCATTTCACACCTTCCCTTTAATTCTCCCTCTCTTCCAAGTTATTTTCTCTTCCCTTCACCTATCGCATCCTCCTACTCAAACCCCCTCTCTCTCTCTCACACACACACACGCACACACACACACACACACACACACACACATACATCCACCTACACGCCCAGGGGGGGCTGCTGTGTTAAACTGTTTAGTGTAACTGTTGGAAGCAAAGCATATTCCCGGGGTTTGTTTCGACAGCATTCGAAGCCACGACTGAGGAGACCTGGGGCGTTTTGTATATGTGTGTGTTTGTGTGTGATTGGATGGCCTTGCTCCTTCCCCATTCCCGCCTGCACCATCCATCTGTCTCTGGCTGTGTGGCTGTGGCACCTCCGTACAAAAATGCTACTACTACGAGTCGGAAAAAAAGGTATATGTTTTTCCTTATTATCGTCCCTTCTTGACATTATTTGAGAGTTTCCCCTGCTGACATTTTTGTCGAAATAGCACAATTTGAAAATAATACATTGATGGAATGAACTAGAAAGTTAGATAAGCACAGCATTTACCTTAGTGTTGCCCGTTGTCCGTCCATTATGTCTGCCCCTGAGTCAAATCCTGTTTTTCTTCAGCTTTCAACCAAACTTTACTTTACTTATCTCACTTCTTAATTCACTCTGATCTGTGTGCTGTTATTGTGCTGAGAGGTGTACGTTCAAGTATTTCATCACTGTTTGAGAATAATACAACAACAAACATTTAGTTACTTAGTATTATTTGCATAAAGTTCCAGACCCACATTAACGCACATGCAAAAGTAAGAAAACCAAAACTTCTTTGGGAGTTTTGGTGGCCTCTAACCCCTCCTCTCTTTGTGAAGGAGGCTGTGTTGCAGCCAATAGGACTGCAGGAGACTAAAGCCCTATTTGCCTATCTGAAGCAATGAGAAGTGACGCAGTGAAGTAAACGAGTGTGGGGGGAAAGGCTGGGAACATAAACCCTTCCCTGTGGCTCTCCTTCCAACCTAGGAAAATAGCACAGAGCATTGTGCAGCCATAACAATGGGTTATGGTGTTGGCTGACAAGGCCACGGTATGAGGTATCCAGTGTTGGTTTGGAAGCATTTCTCCATTTTGCTCCTTTTGTGGGATTGTACGCTGCATGGGTGAACAGATGAGCACCCCCATTCAATGTGAGGGCCCTCTGTTAGGGGGTGAGGGGGGAAGACCCAGGCGCACAGCAATGGAGGAGACGTCAGTTCAAGCACAAGCCCAGAGGGGCGGTTTAATAAAGAAATGAACCACACAGTGGTTGGCCAACAAAATATGGCACATAAGAAATGATCAGCGGTGCTCGGCAGGAGCTGTTTAGAGGGTTGCGGTGGAGCAGGGTGAGGGCTCATGGCAGGTTGCCAAAACGGCTCAGCTGCGAGCGGTCCGGATGCTGGGGTGCCAAGGAGAAGAAGGAGGGGAAGTGATAGTGATCACAGGGAAGGCAACTTCACAAAAACAGGGTTAGCACAATAACTGTGAGAAGTTAAATTGGCGAGAGAAAAAGGCACTGTCGAGGGGGTCTGGGATGCTGGAGAGACGAGGAGGGGTGCGAGCAAAGGGAAAAACCCAGGGTTGGCAAAAAGGTAGGCTAACGGCGAAACGTTAATCCTCCAGGGTTATGGGAAGAACTGGCGACTAGTGGAGTGCCGACCAGGTTCTTGTAGGGGTGGAAGGTGACTGAATACAAGGGACAGGTGCGGTGATTGGTAATGACGAGCAGGTGCGCAGAGTCGTGCTTCTGGCAGCGTCATTGACGCTCCTGCCGTTGCACATGCGCCGAGGAGCGCAAAGGGCGCGTAGCGGGAGGGGAGAGGCGCGGATGTGGAGGCGAGGACGGACGAGCCGTAACACCCTCAAGCTGTAGTCAGACTTCCCTTGATGGATTTTGACAGATTCAATCTCAAAGTTTTTTTCAAAGTCTTCCCAGCCATGGAAGGAACCCATGGGGCACAAAAGGGCCTGAAACATCTAGCCAAGTGGTCGAAGAGCCACAGGCCACAGGTTTGGAGGGTTAAGGGTTTAGAAGTTAACCATAGTCAAACTCTTGAAGTCACAACTGACAAGGACAACGCGTCACCCCTATCAGAAGGCAACAGTGGATAGGGCGGGCTCTCACGTCGGAGCAGAATAAATAGCCAAATTAACCATCTGATGATTATGCAAAAAATGCCAGAAGAAGTTGTATCTGGGTTGTTCCAGCTGCTAGCGTACACCACTATACTGCTGCAGCACCGTGCTAACAGTGAGTCATCTATCCCTAATGGCTAATGGCTAATGTACAGTCTCTGGACAATAAGTTATGCGAGCTACAGGCTCGTATTCAATTCCACCGGGAAACTAAGGACAACTGCATCATCTGCCTTACGGAGACATGGATGTCGGAGGGGGTTGCCGACTCAGCCATCGAGCCGACAGGATTTTCCGTCCACCGCGCGGACAGAACAAAGACTCTCTGGTAAGGATCGTGGAGGGGGGGTATGTCTCATGAGAAACAGATCTTGGTGCAACCAGAGTCATGTGCATACCCTCAAGTCTTTCTGTTCCCCGGACCTGGAGTACCTGATGCTTATGTGCCAACCATTCTGGAGTTTACAGCAGTAACCGTGACTGCTGTGTACATTCCCCCTCAAGTCAACACGGACATAGCGTTGAAGGAACGTTATGGGGCTATCAGCGAACAGGAGTCGGCCCACCCTGAGGATGCTTTCATTGTGGCGGGGGACTTCAATAAGGTGAACTTGAAGAAAGTTCTCCCGAAGTTCTACCAACACATCACAAGCAACACACGGGGCGAGCGGATCCTCGACCACTGCTACACCCCCTTCCGGGACGGCTACAAGGCCCTCCTCCGCCTACCGTTCAGCAAATCAGTTCGGTTCGGATTAATCCCAACCGAGAAACCATGGATTACTGGCGATGTTCGCGCCGCACTCCGCACGCGCAACGCCGCCTTTGACTCCGGGAATATGGTGGAATATACGAGAGCCCGCTACGACCTCCGCAAGACCATCGGCTCTGCCAAGCGGGAGTATAAGAACAGGGTGGAGGACAAATTCAAGAGCCACGACGTGAGGGGTGTGTGGAAGGGGCTGCAGACAATGACGGACTTCAGAGGGAGAACCAGCGGTGTAGAGAACTCCTCTACCTCCCTCCCAGGCGAGCTAAATACATTCTTTGCTCGGTTCGACGTGAACGGCAGCCCGCCGAAGTCAGCGCTGCCTGAGGAGAGCAGCCTGCTGAACCTCTCAGAGGCTGACGTGCGCAGAGCCTTCAAGCGGGTGGACATCCGGAAGGCGGCGGGCCCAGACCACATCCCGGGGCGCGTCCTCAGAGCATGAGCAGACCAGTTGGCAGGAGTCTTCGCAGACTCCTGCCAACTCCTGTCCCTGTCCCAGGCTGTTGTTCCCAAGGGCTTCAAGATGTCCATCATTGTGCCTGTCCCTAAACACCCCAAGGTAACCTGCCTGAATGACTGGAGACCCGTAGCCCTCACCTCGATTGTCAGTAAATGCTTCGAGAGGCTGGTCAAGGGCTTCATTTGTTCCATGTTGCCCGCCACGCTGGACCCAAGGCAATTTGCGTACCGTCAAAACAGATCCACCGACGACACGATTGCCATGGCACTTCACATCGCCCTCTCTCACCTGGAGGGGAAGAACTGTTGTGTGTGAATGCTGTTTGTGGACTTCAGCTCAGCGTTCAACACGATAGTTCCTGCTAAGCTCGACACCAAGCTCAGGAGTCTAGGCCTGCACCCGACCATGTGCAGCTGGATACTGGACTTCCTGTCGGGCCGCCGCCAGGTGGTGAGGATGGGCAGCACCACCTCAGAGCCACTGACCCTCAACACGGGAGCCCCTCAGGGATGCGTGTTGAGCCCTCTCCTCTACTCCCTGTACACCCACGACTGCATGGCTATGCACAGCTCCAACGTCATCATCAAGTTTGCTGACGACACGACAGTGTTGGGTCTGATCGCCGCCGACGACGAAACAGCCTACAGGGAGGAAGTGGGATCACTGGCACAGTGGTGCCAAGAGAACAACCTCGCCCTCAACGTCAAGAAGACCAAGGAGCTGATCGTGGACTACAGGAAGCGGAGAGGAGAGCACGCCCCCATCTCCATCAACGGGGTTGCAGTAGAGAGGGTCAGCAGCTTCAAGTTCCTCGGCGTGCGCATCTCCGAGGACCTCACATGGACCACGCACACCACACACGTGGTGAAAAAGGCCCAACAACGCCTGTATTTCCTCAGGCGACTGAGGAAATTCAACATGTGCCCCCGCATCCTCAGAACATTCTACTCCTGTGCCATCGAGAGTGTTCTTACAGGATGCATCACCGTCTGGTACGGGAACTGCACCGCACTGGAGCGTAGAACACTACAGAGGGTGGTGCGGACGGCCCAGTACATCGTTGGAGGTGAGCTTCCCTCCCTCCTGGATATATACACCAGGCGGTGCGTGGCCAAGGCCAAACGGATTATTAAAGACAATAACCACCCCAGCCACAAACTGTTCACACTTCTACCGTCAGGCAGGCGATACCGCAGTATCAAGTGCCACACGAGCAGACTCAGAGACAGCTTCCACAGTCAGGCCATCAGGCTGCTGAACAAGTGCTAGTGCTAAGTGTTGCTGCTAGTGCTAGTGCTACTGCTAGTGCTAGCTCTGGTGTGCTAGTGCTAAGTGTTACTGCTAGTGATACTGCTTAGTGCTAGTCCTGGTGCTAAGTGCTAGTGTTACTGCTGGTGCAAGTGCTGGTAGTAGTGCTAAGTGTTGGTGCCGGTGGGAGGGACTTCTTTTCGCTGTACTGTACTTGTGCTGTGCAATGACAATAAATTTGAATCTAATCTAATCTAGTGCTAGTGCTAGTGTTACTGCTAGTGCTAGTGCTAGTGTTACTGCTAGTGCTAGTCCGGGTGCTAATTGCTGGTGCTAGTGTTGTTCTAGTGTGTTCTAGTGTGACTGACTGAGGAAGTATTCTGTGACATTCTGTGAATGTCAAAATATAACAATGTATATTTTATTACATTGATTTATATTTGTATTGCTCCCCTTAATATTTTTTGTATACTTTATTTTATCTCATACAGTTTTCTTTTGTTTAGATTTTTTGTAACTTGTTAATATAGTTTTCTATTCTATTTCTATTTCTATTTGTATTATTTTATAACTGCGGTCGGCTGTCGGGCGTTTTGCACGTAAGGTTTTCACTCACTGCTTATACTTGTGTAAACTGTGAAGTGACATTAAAAAAAATACTTGAAGGAGAGGAACTGGTCACAGGAGCACAAATAGGTCACAAGGTCCTGTTTTGTTAATAATAATAATAATTCAGTTAAAAAAGGATCAGTTAAAAAACGAAGGATCAGTTCAAAAACGAACAAACAAAAAAACTATACAATTTTAACACAGGTCCTTAAATGCCAGTCTAAAGAGGTGTGTTTTGAGGAGAGCTTTGAAGGACTTGAGTGACTCTGCCTCTTTGATGGGGTCTGGGAGTGAGTTCCACAGCCGTGGAGCAGCACAACTGAATGCCCTGGCTCCCATGGTTTTAAGTCTGCAGCGTGGCTGCTGCAGAGAGATGGAGCTGGAGGAGCGGAGTGTACGTGTTGGGCAGGACAGTTTGATAAGGTCAGAGAGGTAGGATGGGCCAGTGGCATGGATGGCTTGGTAGGTGTGGGTTAGAACTTTAAAGTCAATGCGTGAGCTGACAGGGAGCCAGTGTAGGCTGAATAACACTGGAGTGATGTGCTCACGGCGGGAGGTGTGGGTGAGAACACGAGCAGCACAATTTTGGACATACTGCAGCCGGTTTATGCATTTTGCAGATGCCCCCACCAGGAGGGCATTGCAATAGTCCAGGCGGGATGAAACAAAGGCATGAATGAGGCGTTCAGCAGTTGTTTGGGAGAGCAGAGGTCGGATCTTTGCCAGGTTCCTGAGATGGAAAAATGAAACCTTGGTGATGTTCTTTAAGTGGGCATCGAGGGAGAGTTGGCTGTCCAGAAGGTTGCGGACCTCACTGGAGGGGACGGCTGTGACACCATCCATGGTGAGGCTGAAGTGTTTGCATTTCTCGATGGTGGCCTGGGTGCCAACCAGTATGACCTCTGTTTTCCCACAGTTCAACTGGAGAAAATTCTGCTGCATCCAGGCCTTGATGTCAGTCAGGCAGCTTGTGAGAAGGGTGGTGGCGGAGTTGATGGTGTCACTTCTGGTGGAGACATACAGCTGAGAATCATCAGCATAGAAGTGGAAACCGAGACCATATTTCCGGATGATATTGCCCAGAGGTAGCATATAGATGCAGAAGAGTAATGGCCCCAGAACCGATCCTTGAGGAACTCCCTGTCGTACTGTCATTATGTCAGACTTGCTTGACCCAATTGCAACAAAGTGAGTGCGGTCAGTGAGATATGATCTAAACCACTCCAAGACCAGACCTGACAGGCCAAGGAGGTTCTCCATCCGGTTTAGGAGGATGTTGTGGTTGACCGTATCAAATGCTGCGCTTAGGTCCAGAAGAATGAGGATGCTGGCAGCTCCAGAGTCAGCAGAAACCAGGAGGTCATTTGTGACCCTGATCAGCGCGGTCTCTGTGCTATGCCTAGCTCTGAAACCGGACTGAAAAGGCTCCAGCAGATGTTGGCTGTCCAGGTGTTGTTGCAGCTGGCTGGACACAGCACACTCAAGTAGCTTGGCCACGAAGGGGAGGTTGGATATGGGTCGGTGGTTATTAAGGTCCCTCAGGATCTGCTCGTTGTTTTTAGGAACTGGTGTGACAGCAGCACATTCAGTTCAGGTTTGGGACGAGCCCAGTGGTGAGGGACTTGTTGATGATAGCTGTAAGAGATGGCACCAGGGCAGGCAGGCAGCTCTTCACCAGGGATGTGGGGAGTGGGTCAAGGGAGCATTTGGTGGACCTCATCTGGCCAACCAGCTTTGTCACACCTGCTACATCCACGCTGGAAAAAGTGGAGAGGCTAACCACTGGGAGTACAGATGGGGTGAGAGGGGGAGAGGATAAAATTTTGTTATTTATGGTGTCGATTTTATTTTGAAAGAAGTGCAGATATTTGTTGCACTGTTCTGATGATGACATGGCCACAGGAGTAGCAGGTTGGAGAAGCCTGTTAACTGTGGAGAACAGAACACGTGAGTTTGCAGCACCAGTGTTAATAAGATGTGTGAAATGGGAGGACCTGGCAGAGTTGAGAGCATCTCTGTAGACTCTGTAGATGCTGCTCAAACAGCTGTACATGAACTGTTAGACCGGTTTTCTTGTACTGGCGCTCCAGGCGGCGTCCCGTCACTTTCAGTGAGCGGAGCTCCTCAGTGAACCAAGGGGATGATTTTCGGAAGGAGACGGTGCGTTTTACCAAGGGGGCTACATCATCCAGTACAGTTTCCAGGGCAGAGTTATAGTTTGTGGTAGTGTCAGTGATTGGGAGGCTGGAGATGGTTGTGGTAAGGAGAGTTGTGTCTCTGGCTTTGAGGTTCCTGAACTGTATGACATGTTCCTTGGAGGTGGGGGGGCGTGGCATTTCCAGATCAAAAGTGATGAATTTGTGATCAGACAGCCCTGAAACAAAGCTATCAAGGTTTGCTAGATCCAGCCCTGAGGAACATACAAGGTCTAATATGTGGCCCTTGTTGTGGGTAGCAAAATTGACATGTTGTTTGAGGCCAAAGTTTTCCAGCAGGGAAGTCAGACCAACCGAGGAGCTACAGTTTCGGTTATCGACATGGATGTTAAATCTCCAAGCATTAGCAAACCAGGGCACTCAGAGCTCAGGAGGGTGAGGAGCTCAGATAGTTCGTCCAAGAATACTGGGTTTGGCTTGGGGGGGCGGTAGATCAGAACCACCATCACTGAGATGTGGCCAGTTATTTTGAAAGCCAAACATTCACAAGATGTGAAGGACGGCACTTGCTGGGATTTGATAGTGCAACCAGATTTATATATGACAGCCAATCCTCCACCTCTGCCTGATGTACGTGGGCAGTCCAGGAAGGCATAGCCAGGGGGGATGCACTGGTTTAATGCTGAGTATTCATTTGGCTGATGCCAGGTTTCAGTAAGGCAAAAGAAATCCAGGTGATTGTCAGTGGAGATTTCACACAATACAAGAGACTTATTGTTTACAGATCTGGTGTTTTGAAGGCCAAATTTCAGTTCATGCTTCCCTTGTTGGGGGCAGAGGGGGTTTTGTTGAGAGGGCGGAGATTGCTATTAATCCTAGGAGCGGCAGTGTCCTGATGACGTAGTGGGATGCGCCAGAGCGACTCTCAGTCCAGAGAGACGGGATGCCGGTGCTCCCAGAGTAAACAAATTTGCGACGAGAACTTCTGTGGATGTAGCGTGGACGAGGGGGGGCGAAACATCCAGGAAAGCTGCAGCGGTTGCGAGTGAGCAGTCTTAATGCCATGTCGGTATGCTGCTGAAGACCAGACGCACCCGGCACCGGGAGCGAGTTGTTGTTGGGCTAACGTTAGCCCGCCGGCTCTGTCGGAGGCGAAACCAGCGATGTCACGGCACTCGGCGGGGACAGGAGAATCCAGTAATCCAGAGTGTACAATGCAGATGAAGATCGCAGAAAAGTCGTTGGCTGTAGGTGGCTGACTACAGCGTAATTTGGCAGGTAAGTAATCTTCACCTGTTACAGGTGATAAGCTGTCACACTCACGGGGCTAAACAAAGCAAAAACTAAGTAACAACTGACACAGTATAGTAACAACTATACAAGCTTTCAATCGGACTAGGTGAAAACAATGAACTCAGCTAAAACTCAGTTGAAACAAGCTAGAAAAAAGCTAAAATCACAGGCGGAGAAGCGGCGAACAAACAACGCCAGCGTCCTCTCCACTGCTGTTAATCCTCTGCTTATGATGGAAACGCAGTCAGTGTGTCCTATGTTGGTTGAAAATTAAACAGATCTTCTCACTGGCTGAGTAGTAATTACTGTGAAATATTTAATAATATTTAAAAGTTAATATTGTATGATAAATATACTGTTCATGTCAAATTATATTATATATATATATATATATATATATATATATAAATACACTATTTTACTGTATTTAATTCTTCCCTTGTCTAGATGGTTAATAACAGTTATCAAAACAATCCATAATCTGATGTTGTGCAGTTAAATCATCTCCAATATTTGAGTTATTGTGATACAAGATAATAGGAGATAAAGTACATGAAGCAGTGCTTATGTTGGAGAGGAAGTGCTCTCCCGCGGTGCAGGTTTTGCCACTGTTTAGTGTTTAGTTTTCCCCTGACCATCATGTTGCTTGGATGCCTGCCTACCTACCTACCTGCCTGTCTGTCCCGCACCTGTCTGCCTGCCTGTCTCACGGTAATTAAATACATTTCTGTTCAGCAAAACCCCGAGTCCTGAGTCTTGCGTTTGGGTCCTCCTGCCCCACATCGTGACAATATTGGAATTGAAGCGGGGGGAAAAGCGACACATCTAATTCTTTGTGCTGTCACCTGAAGAGAGAGCACACAGAGCACACTGTGTGTATGTGTAGGGGGGTGGGGGTGGGTGTTTGAAGGGTGTGTCTGTGCATGTCTGCATGTGTGTGTCTGCGTCTGTGTGTTTGCATAAGTGTGTGTGCGCGCCTATGTGTCTGGCTCTATTCGTGTATGCGAGTGCCTGTGTGCATATGTGTGAGTGTGTGCATATGTTGTGTATGTGTGTCTGCATATGTGTGTCTGTGTGTTCCTGACTGTGTGTGCCTGCGTGTGGTGGGGGGGGGGGGGGGGTGTTATACAGTATTTAGTCAGCCACCAATTGTGCAAGTTCTCCCACTTAAAAAGATGAGAGAGGCCTGTAATTTTCATCATAGGTATACCTCAACTATGAGAGACAAAATGAGAAAAAGAAATCCAGAAAATCACATTGTCTGATTTTTAAAGAATTCTTTTGCAAATTATGGTGGAAAATAAGTATTTGGTCACCTACAAACAAGCAAGATTTCTGGCTCTCACAGACCTGTAACTTCTTCTTTAAGAGGCTCCTCTGTCCTCCACTCGTTACCTGTATTAATGGCACCTGTTTGAAACTCGTTATCAGTATAAAAGACACCTGTCCACAACCTCAAACAGTCACACTCCAAACTCCACTATGGCCAAGACCAAAGAGCTGTCAAAGGACACCAGAAACAAAATTGTAGACCTGCACCAGGCTGGGAAGACTGAATCTACAATAGGTAAGCAGCTTGGTGTGAAGAAATCAACTGTGGGAGCAATTATTTAGAAAATGGAAGACATACAAGACCACTGGTAATCTCCCTCGATCTGGGGCTCCACGCAAGATCTCACCCCGTGGGGTCAAAATGATCACAAGAACGGTGAGCAAAAATCCCAGAACCACACGGGGGGACCTAGTGAATGACCTGCAGAGAGCTGGGACCAAAGTAACAAAGGCTACCATCAGTAACACACTACGCCGCCAGGGACTCAAATCCTGCAGTGCCAGACGTGTCCCCCTGCTTAAGCCAGTACATGTCCAGGCCCGTCTGAAGTTTGCTAGAGAGCATTTGGATGATCCAGAAGAGGATTGGGAGAATGTCATATGGTCAGATGAAACCAAAATAGAACTTTTTGGTAGAAACTCAACTTCTCGTGTTTGGAGGAGAAAGAATGCTGAGTTGCATCCAAAGAACACCATACCTACTGTGAAGCATGGGGGTGGAAACATCATGCTTTGGGGCTGTTTTTCTGCAAAGGGACCAGGACGACTGATCCGTGTAAAGGAAAGAATGAATGGGGCCATGTATCGTGAGATTTTGAGTGAAAACCATCAGCAAGGGCATTGAAGATGAAACGTGGCTGGGTCTTTCAGCATGACAATGATCCCAAACACACCGCCCGGGCAACGAAGGAGTGGCTTCGTAAGAAGCATTTCAAGGTCCTGGAGTGGCCTAGCCAGTCTCCAGATCTCAACCCCATAGAAAATCTTTGGAGGGAGTTGAAAGTGTGTTGCCCAGCGACAGCCCCAAAACATCACTGCTCTAGAGGAGATCTGCATGGAGGAATGGGCCAACATACCAGCAACAGTGTGTGAAAACCTTGTGAAGACTTACAGAAAACGTTTGACCTCTGTCATTGCCAACAAAGGGTATATAACAAAGTATTGAGATGAACTTTTGTTATTGACCAAATACTTATTTTCCACCATAATTTGCAAATAAATTCTTTAAAAATCAGACAATGTGATTTTCTGGATTTTTTTTTTTCTTCTCATTTTGTCTCTCATAGTTGAGGTATACCTATGATGAAAATTACAGGCCTCATCTTTTTAAGTGGGAGAACTTGCACAATTGGTGGCTGACTAAATACTTTTTTGGCCCACTGTATATATGTGTGTGTGTGTGTGTGTGTGTGGGGATGGGAGAGTTGCAGCTTGAGCCCAGTGTCCTTCGTTATCCCCTTCAAATACCATCCCCCCCCCACACACACAATCGAAAGCTGGATGGAATGGATCGGGATCGCCGTGCCCTTGTCCCGTTGCTCCATCGGCACGCCGCAATCGACGAGATGGATTCCACCAATCAGATGGGAGGGAAATTAGGTGAATGCATGGACAAGATCAGGTGCAGCGCAGAGGGCTGACGGGACATGTGTGGAAATTAAACTGAATGAATTTGAACCACGCATGCAAATTGAAACAAGCAATGGAACATAAACACAAGAGCATAGCAGCTCAACGTGGAGGATAAACTTGCAGATGAGGGAAAATAAGGTATTTTAGTTGTTTTCTCCAGTTGTACCCTTGTCCTCCTCGCCCAGGTCTTTGGATATGCGCCATTTTCGCCAGTAGATGTCACTGTAGAGTCAGTTTAACAGGCTGCATCTCTCTCGCTCAGGCCCTCCTCCTATTGTCAAAGCCTATCTCACTCAAGTCAGACGGGGTGAAGCTGGGTTAACTCCAGAATGTTTATAACTCAAATGTGTTTGTGACTCAAGTTAAACATGCAGAGGATCAACCATTTGAGCAGAAGAAGCGATACAAAACATATTGTTTAAATGTTTTAATTGATTGACAAATGTGTTACATTTATTCATGCTTTGAGTACATATTGAGTGCATTGAGGTTAAATCTGCTGTGTCTGTAAGATTTGAGAGCTGGAAAAAGAGCAGGAATCAGCGGGGAGCAGTCTAAAATCTAAGTGGTCTCATACAGCGGCAGGCGGGCAGTCAACCAGAAAAGATATTCCCACAGATAATTTTGCGCACTAATTGCTGACGGATGCCTCTGGTATTTCTAAGATCACACTCAAATGAAACCTCGCAAATCTTACCTGCAGCAGCTTTTTTTTATTCAACGAGCATCCACGCCCCGTAAAATTATGAAAATCTATTTGAAGTGCAGGGACGACCTGGGAGTGCAGGGACGACCTGGGAGCTGTGTTGTCCGGGGCATTAGCCCCTGGTAGGGTCTCCCAAGGCAAAGTGGTCTCAGGGGAGGGGCCAGACTAAGAGCGATTCAAAGACCCCAGACCTGGGAGGGGAGCTCGTCGGCGAGCGTCTGGTGGCCGGACCTGGATCCACGGGGCCCGGCCGGGCCAAGCCCGAAAAGACAACGTGGAGTCACCTCCCTGTGGGCTCACCACCTGCAGGGAGAGTCATTGGGGTCGGGTGCATTGTACCGGGCGGTAGGCAAAAGCGGGGTCCTGGGCGTGCGGATCCCCGTCATCGCCGACTGGTTCTAGGGACGTGGAACGTCACCTCACTGGCGGGGAAGGAGCCGGAGCTGGTGCGGGAGGTGGAGCGGTACCAACTAGATATGGTTGGGCTCACCTCCACGCACAGCACCGGGTCTGGAACCAAACTCCTGGAGAGGGGCTGGACCCTCTACTTCTCCGGAGTTGCCCAGGGTGTGAGGCGCCAGGCGGGTGTGGGGATACTCACAAGTCCCCGGCTGAGCGCCGCTGTGTTGGAGTTCTCTCCGGTGGATGAGAGGGTCGCCTCCATGCGACTACAAGTCGCTGGGGGGAAGGCTCTGACTGTTGTGTGTGCCTACGCACCAAACAGCAGCTCAGAGTATCCGGCCTTCTTGGAGTCCTTGGGTGACATCCTGGAAAGGGTTCCATCCGGGGACTCCATAGTTCTACTGGGGGACTTCAACGCACACGTGGGCAATGATGGAGAAACCTGGAGGGGAGTGATTGGGATGAACGGCCTGCCCGATCTGAACCAGAGTGGTGTTTTGTTATTGGACTTCTGTGCTAGTCATGGACTGGCCATAACAAACACCATGTTCGAACATAGGGTGGTTCACAAGTGTACCTGGTACCGGACCACCTTAGGCCAAAGGTCGCTGATCGACTTTGTAATCGTATCAGCAGATCTGCGGCTGCATGTTTTGGACACTCGGGTGAAGAGGGGAGCAGAGCTGTCAACTGATCACCACCTGGTGGTGAGTTGGATCAGATGGCGCGGGAGGCTGCCAGACAGACCTGGTAAACCCAAACGTGTAGTGAGGGTGAACTGGGAACGTCTGGTGGAAGCCCCTGTCCGTAGGGTCTTTAACTCCCACCTCCAGAAGAACTTCTCGTGCATCCCGGGGGAGGTTGGGGACATGGAACATGAGTGGGCCATGTTCAGAGCCTCCATTGTAGAGGCTGCAGCTCGTAGCTGTGGTCAAAAGGCTGTCGGTGCCTGTCGTGGTGGCAACCCAAGAACCCGTTGGTGGACACCAGCGGTGAAGGAAGCCGTCAGGCTGAAGAAGGAGGCCTTTCGGGCCTGGTTGGCCCAGGGGTCTCCTGAAACAGCAGACAGGTACCGGGAGGCCAAAAGGACCACAGCTTCAGCGGTTGCTGAAGCAAAAACCCGGGTGTGGGAGGAGTTCGGGGAGGCCATGGAGCAGGACGTTCGGTTGGCCTCAAGGAGGTTCTGGCAAACTGTCCGGCGACTCAGGAAGGGAAAGCAGGGCTTGGCTCAGGCTGTGCTCAGTCGGGGAGGAGAACTGCTGACCCAGACTGAGGATATTGTCGGGCGGTGGAAAGAACACTTTGAGGAGCTCCTGAACCCCGACCAGTACGTCCTCTGGGGAAGAGGCAGAGTCTGAAGACTCGGGGGAAGTCTCACCCATATCCTTGGTAGAGGTCGCTGAAGTAGTCAAAAAGCTCTTCAGTGGCAAGGCGCCAGGTGTGGATGAGATTCGCCCTGAGATGCTGAAGGCTCTGGACATTGTCGGGCTGTCGTGGCTGACACGCCTAGTCAATGTAGCGTGGAGGTCGGGGACAGTACCTGTGGAGTGGCAGACCGGGGTGGTGGTCCCCATTTTCAAGAAAGGGGACCGGAGGGTGTGCTCCAACTATCGGGGTATCACACTGCTCAGCCTCCCCGGGAAAGTTTATTCCAGGGTGCTGGAAAGGAGGCTCCGGCCGATTGTCGAACCTCAGCTCCAGGAGGAACAATGCGGTTTCCGTCCTGGCCGTGGAACAGTGGACCAGCTCTTTACCCTCGCAGGGTTGTTGGGGGGCGCATGGGAGTTTGCCCATCCAGTCTACATGTGCTTTGTGGACTTGGAGAAGGCCTATGACCGTGTCCCCCGGGGAATCATGTGGGGGTACTACGGGAGTATGGGGTACCGGGGCCGTTGATACGTGCCATTCGGTCCCTGTACGAACAAAGTGCGAGCTGCGTCCGTATTCTCGGCACAAAGTCAAGCATGTTCTCAGTGGGTGTTGGACTCCGCCAAGGTTGCCCCTTGTCACCGGTTCTGTTCGTGATCTTCATGGACAGAATCTCAAGGCGCAGCCGAGGTGAGGAGAGTGTCCGGTTTGGGGACCTCAGAATTGCATCTCTGCTCTTTGCAGATGATGTGGTTCTGTTGGCCTACATCAGACTGTGACCTCCAGCATGCACTGGGGCGGTTTGCAGCCGAGTGTGAAGCGGTCGGGATGAGAGTCAGCACCTCCAAGTCTGAGGCCATGGTTCTCTGCCGGAAAACGGTGGAGTGTTCCCTCCGGGTTGGGAGTGAGTTGCTGCCCCAAGCGAAGGAGTTCAAGTATCTCGGGGTCTTGTTCACGAGTGAGGGCAAAATGGAGCGGGAGATGGACAGACGGATTGGTGCAGCGTCTGCAGTGATGCGGGCGCTGTACCGGTCCGTTGTGGTGAAGAGGGAGCTGAGCCGGAAGGCGAAGCTTTCGATTTACTGGTCCATCTATGTTCCAACCCTCACCTATGGTCACGAGCTTTGGGTAGTGACCGAAAGAATGAGATCGCGGATACAAGCGGCCGAAATGAGTTTCCTCCGCAGGTGGCTGGGCTCAGCCTTAGAGATAGGGTGAGGAGCTCAGACATCCGGAGGGAGCTCGGAGTAGAGCCGCTGCTCCTCCGCATCGAAAGGAGTCAGCTGAGGTGGTTCGGGCATCTGATTAGGATGCCCCCCGGGCGCCTCCCTTTGGAGGTTTTCCGGGCACGTCCAACTGGGACGAGACCCCGGGGCAGACCCAGAACCCGCTGGAGAGATTATATATCTCGTCTGGCCTGGGAACGCCTCGGGATCCCCCAGGAGGAACTAGAGAGTGTGGCTGGGGAGAAGGAAGCCTGGGGGGCCCTGCTTAGCCGGCTGCCACCGCGACCCGACCCCGGATAAGCGGACGCTAATGGATGGATGGATGGATGGGACGACCTATAGAGGATTCTGTACTGTTATGAATGCACAAACGAGGCCTGGTTGAGTCAGTGTGCTCGATCCTAGACAGACATTCACAGGTCAATGATCTCCCATTACAAGCTGGCCGGGCTGAATCCTGTTCCCTGGCAATCCTCTCTTTTCAGTGAGACAGAGCAGATAAGTAGCAGATAAGCCTGTGTTGCATTTCACCTTGAACGACGGTCCACACACGGCACTGGGAGAAAGGGATTGTATAATGCACAGTTATACAATGAAAAGACAATGAATTATGAGTCGTATCGAGTTGTGATCTCAGCAGTATCTAGACAGGTGCTTTAAATAGCTTTGACCATGATGGTTAATATGGAAATATGTAAAAAAAAACAAAAAAAACAATAGCTATTATAAGGAGGACTGGAAATACATATTGGAATGTCTCCCATTTTTTCCCCACTCCTGGTTGCAGATCTAGAAAAAGCAATGCGCATAGGATGCCAACTTTTTAATTAGTGGAAGGAATGGATGTTTTCTCCAGAACCATATAGTGCTAGCCTGCGTGGAGGTGGTGGTGGTGGTGGTGGAGATGTCTGACGGTAATGTGCAGGTAAATGCTGAGAGTCAGGTTAATGCTGTCCCCTCTCCCCGGAGAATTAATCATCCGGTTTCCCAACTACCTGCCAACATAATCGAGCAGAGAGATAGCGATCACTGCCAAAAGCAAACAGAAAAAAAATGGCGGAAGGCAAACATTTCTTTTTTTTAATAAAACTGTTTTGCGTGAAACGTGACATTGTTTTTCACCGTTCGTTTCCCCACATGGTTTGGTGGTCTGCCTCAGCACACATTTCCCTCCTTTTTCACTTTCTACACTTTCTTTCACACTGATCAGTCATATTGATCAACAAGTGTGATGTACACAAGGATATCCGGGGGGGAGGTGTGTGTATCTGTCTGTCTGTCTGTGTGTGTGAAAGATAGCGAGAGAGTGAGAGAGAGAGACTACAACAGCACCTTGATCGACTACACAAATTCTCCCAGACCTGGGCCCTGACAGTAAATCTAACCAAGACAAAAATAATGCTTTTCCAAAAAAGACCCAGCCTCCAGCAACACAAATATAAATTCTTTCTCGATACAACTCCCTTAGAGCATACAAATAATTAAACCTGCCTTGGCCTAAACATTAGCAACACAGGTAACTTCAACAAAGCTGTAAATGACCTGAGAGACAAGGCAAGAAGGGCTTTTTATGCCATAAAAAGAAACATCAACTTAGACATCCCAATAAAAATATGGCTCAAAATACTAGACTCAGTTATCGAACCCATTTCCCTTTACGGTTGCGAGATCTGGGGTCCACTTGCAAACCAAGATTTTACTAAATGGGACAAACATCAAATTGAAACGCTGCAGAGTTCTGCAAATCCATTCTCCGCACCCAACGGAAAACAAAAAGAAAACTACCTCACACACTGGAAAGAATCAACCAAAAAACACTGTGACCGATCCCAAACTCATGAAATCCTTGACTAGATACAGACTCAGCGAGCACAGCCTCGCCGTGGAGAGAGGCCGCCACCGGCAGACCTGGCTACCAAGAGAAGACAGACTCTGTACCCACTGCACCCAACAGGAGGTGGAAACCGAGCTACACTTCCTAACAACCTGCCACCTATACCAAGACATTAGAGATACATACTTCCCACAGATTTCAAACACCCAAAAGAATTTAGAAAACAAACAACCAAAAACGTCCATATCTGCTGGGCGAGGTACAGGAATGTGCACAGCAGCAAGATTTGTGAGCTGTTGCGACAGGAAAAGGACATCCAACGGATGTCCTTTAACCTCCATAAAGATTGTCAATCACCTGTCAATGCCACTTTATTATTATCATTATTTTAATTTGTATTTTTGTATTTTTTATATATATATATATATATATATATATATATATTATATCTTTTTATTACATTTTTTTGTAAACATTTATATTTAATTTCTTCTTCCTTTTCCTTTTTTCTCTTTATTCCTTTATTGTATCTTATTTTTGTATTTTTATATTTTTCATATTTTTTTTACTTTTACTGTATATATTTAGTTCTTTATGAATATACTTTTTATTTACCACTCGCTTTGGCAATGTAAATGTACGTTTCCCATGTCAATAAAGCTCTTTGAATTGAATTAAATTGATTTGAATTGAGAGAGAGAGAGGGACAAAGAACGAGGGAGCGAGAAAGGAGACAGACTGAGAGTAGACCTTCCCAAGACACGTCAGGTCAAGATTGAAGCACTGCCATTTGAGCCTGTTAGCTCTCCGGCGGCGCAGGTTTGTCTTGGGCGATGTCCTTCACTCCCACTCCCGCCCCCCAAGGTCCTCTTCCTCCTGCCTCATCACCCCACCTCCTCCCTCCTCGCTCTCCCTCCTCGCCTCTCACGGACATTATAAATTGGTGAATATAAAGCCTTGTTTCCAGTCCGTTGGATGCACTCGCTGACACCAAAGGCCTTCAGATCTACCCCGCCCACCCAGCCCTGCGCACCCCCCAAAAGCGCTTTCATGCTCCCTCTCTTTCTCTTCCCCCCCACCCCCTCTCTCTCTGTGTAGCAAAGGAAAGGGGGGGATCTTGCTCTGAATGTATGCAAATTATACCGAAGGGACGTATCTTAAAAGTATTGTCAAGGAACAAAGACATAGATTATGAGTGGAGTTTAGCCAAGAAGTGTAGCCGTAGGTCCTGCATGCATTTCCCCCAGAATCACACACACCACACACACACACACACACACACACACACACACACACACACACACACACACACACACACACACACACACACACCCTGGACAGAGAACTGTTCCTAAAGGTCCAAGTATTGTCCACCATACCTTGTGGCATCTGCTCCATTACAATACAGAGACACTCTGTGTCAAAAAATGACAACAACAACAAAGAATTGTATAAATGTACAGGGGCACACGTACCCCCATTTGAGAAACCCTGGTTTAAGTCCTAAAAAATTCCACAGCATGACAACCAATGCCTTTTTGGTCACATTTCTAATATTGAATAACCTCTCATGAGTCCCCGCCGTCAGTATTTGAGCACATGGCATGCTTCGAGGTGGTCTTGGCCTTGAACAGAGAGACACACAGCAGTTGATGAATCTCTGTCTAACAATGTGCTCTGTGAGATAGTAGAACCTTTAAGACTCTTCTTTGTTGCATCACTTTCAGGCATTACACACTGAGATATTATACCGAAGCTAGAACAGAGGGATGAAAAGAAAAGATGTGAACAGCAAAAAGAGTAATTGATAGTTTGAATGATGAAAAACAACTGTACCCATTTTTGAGTACCGTACAGTATAATTTTGAAGAATGTTGCATTTGTTCTTTTTCCAATTTCTCCATTTAACAAAATTATACAAACAGAAAAAAGTAATTGTAAAACATTCACAGTTTGTAATGACAAACCTCAAAGAGGGACCCGATAATTGCAATAGCTGATATGAACAGTGTGGCTGCTAAAACCAATGGAAGCAATGAAACAATGGTGGATATGGTGTGCTATTTCACATGTGGGTATAGGAAAAGACATTACAACAGCCTTTTGCCAATTATGCAAAACTCACTGCAGCTTCAATGTGTGAGGAGTTGGAGACAGCACTCGTCGCAGCCCGCATCTCGCTGGGATGCTCTTGGGCTGTCATTGGCGAGATCAGCTGTCTGTTTTGTTTTGTTGCCGACATGTGTCGTGGTCGCAATGTGTTCGAAATCCAAACCTTTTCATTGGATCCTAGTTATGATGATGATCACGTCTCTCTGGATAGCCTGTGTTTGGATTGTTTTGGTTTGTTTTGCGCATGCTAAATATAACGGTGCTAGGCTGTGTGATGCTGCATAGCGCCCTTAACGGCCCACGCCCAAGCCTGCTCTGAATGTAATCCAAGTTAATTTGGTCCTGGAGGCGCAGTTTGAAGGACTTTGAGGGGAACCTGGCCTCCTGGCCATGGATGTCTCACTGCATCATGTCAGGGAATGTGGTACAGTTTATAATTTTGTTCAGAAAACGTATTGCTATTTATGACACCCCCCATAGTAAATTTTTGGAATATTCTTTGTTGTTTAAATTGTATTTTGTGAATTATACATATCGCCTGCAACTCACCGTTCTGCTTATACTGCTGTTAGCCACTAGGGGCAGTAGTCCTGGATAAGATGGCGCCGTACGTGATGGCTTCCGTGTTGCGAGCTCCTGTGAGCCGACGCAGTTTTTTGTTATTTATTCTTTTAATTGCGAGTATCCTTGCACAAGAAGTTAGCAGTAAGTTCACTTACGACAGTAGTACACTTCTGGAGATTAGAACGACAGTCGCTCGCCGCCTACCGGAGTTTTTCAAGTCTTTCGACTCGGACGTCCCGCCCGGAGTCGTGGCTGGACTATCTCCGTCCATCTTAGGCGCGATCACACGCAGGCGTCGCCGACGGAGAGGGAAGCGAGCCGGCGTGCTAGTCAGGCTGCGACGTCGTGCCAAACGACCTCCCACTACCCACCATTCTACTTGGCCTAATGGTACAGTCTTCTGGACAATAAGTTATGCGAGCTACAGGCTTCGTATCCAATTCCACCGGGAAACAAAGGACAACTGCTCGATCTAGCCTGACGGAGACATGGATGTCGGAGGGGGTTGCCGACTCAGCCATCGAGCCGACAGGATTTTCCGTCCACCGCGCGGACAGAACAAGACTCTCTCTGGTAAAGATCGTGGAGGGGGGGTATGTCTCATGATAAACAGATCTTGGTGCAACCAGAGTCATGTGCAGACCCTCAAGTCTTTCTGTTCCCCGGACCTGGAGTACCTGATGCTTATGTGCCGACCATTCTGGCTACCGCGGGGAGTTTACAGCAGTAACCGTGACTGCTGTGTACATTCCCCCTCAAGACGGACA
>PIJE02003270.1:0-18311 GCA_002895965.2 Coryphaenoides rupestris | reverse complement strand
CACTTTTACGCTTTGGACGGTCTGTCAAATTTCTTCAGAAACCACTGCAAAAATCTCATCAAAACGTTTTTGTGGCAGGTATTGATCCATTCCTCGCACTTTTGGACACAGGGGACGCAGGCCACTTTCGCCCTGCACAATCTGCCCACCGAGGTACGTCACTGTCACTCGAGCAAACTTAAGGCTGATCCATACTCCGCGAGAACTCGCACCTAGGGCCCCGCCCACAAAATGACGTCATTTTGTTCTCGCAGCCCTAGGTCAGGAGTTCTCACAGCTTGTTCTCGACACATCAGCCGAGCCAAACTTTTTTCTCGCGTCATGTCCAAGAACTATTGTGTGATTGGTCAATTTGAAGTGGCCGTGGTTAATGAGCTTTCCGCCGGCGCGGAAGTTTGCTGCTGTGGGTGGGGCCTTTGAGTTCTGCACTTGAGTTCTCGCGGAGTATGAAATGTCCAGGGCTGCGAGAACTTTGTTCTTGTTCTCGCGGAGTATGTAGCAGCCTTTACACTTCGCCGAGAGTACAGTTAGGAGCACCTCAGCCAAGTGGCCGAAAACAATGCGTTGACACGCTTCATGTGGGAAATTCCAAATTGCCAATCACTCTTTGCTCATTAAGCGTTAGAACATTCATTGAGCAACCTCAACCCCAAGGATGAATACGAATGCAGTCCAGTTGGAGTGTTGAAAGCTGCAATTTGTCGTGCCCTTTGAGACAAAGGGATCTGCCAATAACCTTTTAAGAAATCAAATTTGCTGATGAACTTTGCATCACCAACCTGGTCGATGCAGTCATCCATCCAAGGTAGAGGATACGAGTCGGGTTTAGTGACGCTGTTGACCTTCTTAAAATCCAAGCAAAACCGAAGGGTATTATCTGTACTGAACTGTATATTATTTGAAAGTTGGGACCCGGAACCACGCAGACACGAGAAATGCCGAACCCAAGCACGGTCAGAAGATAGACCCGATCACTGCTGATTGCTATTAGTTAATGTTAACTTACAAGTTGTCAAAACTTTGTGTCTTACCTAATGTAACGTTAGTAACGTTCTCCCCTGTGTTGTTGGTAAAATGTATCCAGGTTTCTGTTATTCCACTCTTGTCGATTAATTAAAACAGCATGACTAATAAAGTCATTATTTCAAGTCCACTTGCACGGGTTTCTAAAGGAGACCTGTGCATAATAAAGATAATAAATACAACTTCCACGATTACTTTATAAAGAGCACACATCTGAACATCTGAACATAGCACAAGATGTAATTGACAGAATGAACTAAGTATGACACGACAATGTCACTATGAATATCTATACATTCAAACTTTGCATTGTTTGAATGATTATTGATTGCCTTGCGGTGAGAGGAATGTCAAAGAATGTCGGCCCTTGGGGGTCAGGTCTCAGGTCTTCGGGTTCAGGTGTACCCGTGAAGACCTCGATTTGTTCTGAACGGTGTTTCACTATGGAATATGGCCCCAAAAAATGTAGCTTTGAATTGTTAAGCGACAACAGGCAATAAAGCCAAAACTTTCCTTGGCCTGAATATACACTGATCAGCTTGACGGCTCATTTAGGCGTTTCATTTTTGCCGGTGCAGAAGAGAATTTCTCCTTTGCCCTCTCTGTACTTAAGTTAAGTCACTCCCTGAAACCATCTCCATAATCAATCACATTCGTAGGTGACGACTCTTTCCAATCATTTTGAAAAGCACCTAATGGGCTCCACACATTGTGACCAAAAACCAAATTGTTTGGACTCCATCCTGTACTCTCCTAGCTCTCATGCTGCCAGCAATAACCATGGTAACCCATGGTCACTACATAAATCAATAATCAGGTTCTGAAATAACTGTCTAATTGCCGAAATGGGGCCACTTTTATAGTTTGATTCGGCATCAGACTATGAATACATATGAATACACACAGCGCAGCTTGAACACGTCAGGAAACTGTGTTTCATTTTCAGAATCAGCGGAACCTCATCAACAGGCAGAGCAGGGTGCACCCCCATTGTAACTTCACCTTCAAACAACTCTGATTGGGGCACAAGGTGAAGAAAACATTTCAAACACTTTCTCATTAAATTGAGGCACCGAGCGCAGACTACTCAGAATATCTACTTCTACTACTCGGAAGAATTCTCAGTGCCCCAAGCCGACTCTTCATTCTGTGACATGTCACACAATTTACCTTTTCGCTAATTAAACTCAGTCTCTCACTTTCCAAGTCCAATTTCGCCCTTTTTCTGTTTGCCGCTTCATATTTTTCCAGTGCCAATTCTTTGTAAAATTCTTCTTGCTGTTGTACACTTTCCGGCTCCTTCTCTTTCTCCAATTGCATTCGCAAGCTTAGCAATTCCTTCTGCTGTTCAAAATGTGAGGCCAAATCAGGGAGGGAAGTCTGAGAAACAACATCCCCAGCCAGATTAATAGAACTAGGTGACATTTGTTGGGATGTCAAAACATCCTTCTCATACAGATTTGCCTTCACAATAGCCCTAATGTTTTCCTTTCGTCTTTTGTCACCAAAACATTTTCATAATGACCGGCTATCTTTATCAATTGATCGCTGCTCTAAAAATAATGCCTCTAATGGAGTGCCAGTGAAATCATTTACTCTGTTTGCTTTGCACACGAATGCTTCCATCACCCCACAGCACCAGACAAACAAGGAAAACAATTCCTCAACTGCCTACACAAGCTTCCAAAATGAGAACAAAAAACGGGAATCCTGGTGCTGACATCACCCGACACTGGGAACCCACTCAATCTAGTTGTCCTCCAGCTGGTATAGAAGAATACACCAGCAATTTATCACCTAAACCAGGGGTGTCAAACTCATTTTAGCTCAGGGGCCACAGGGAGGAAAATCTGTTCTCAAGTGGGCCGGACCAGTAAAATCATGGCATAAAAACTTAAAAATAACGACAACTTCAGATTGTTTTCTTTGTTTTACTCCAAAAAGAACTTAGACTTCGTCTCAGTGTATCTACAAAGCCATTAAACTTTAAGTCACAGCCTATCTGGGATTGAACAAAATACAAAATAAATAATAAATAAATAAAACAACTCTTTTATGTATCAAATACCTCATTTGTCATTTCCACATATTAATCCTGTGCTAACTCAACAAACCATACAAACCGAGGTAGAAACTATTCAAGAGGGTTGATTTACTCCCTGCCTTGTAGGCTACACTATTTATTGATAGAAAAATAAAAGCTGTGCAATGCATGAACAATTTCAACAAACCAAACTTATGAACTGAAGTGACTGACATTATTACAGTAAATCACACACTGTTCATTTTCTTTACATTTCCACAGAAGACAATCATTTTCACAGAACTATATCAGGGTGCAGTATCTCATGCAGCATTTTAAGCGGGGTTACCCATTATTTCATTCCTGAAACCTGGCATCTTTTAGCTTTCACAAGTGCATCAGGCGTCACATCCTGAATGGTAGCCAATTTCAGGATGTTATTCAAGTGCTTGTTTGTGAGCCTTGAGCGCAGCTTTGTTTTATTGATGCTCATTACAGAGAAAACTTGCTCACAAAGATATGTGGTTCCAAACATGCACAACACTTTTGCAGCAAGGGCTGTCAAGTTGGGGTAACGTGGCAAGAGATACTGATAAAATGTGTCCAAGCCAGCTGCGGCAAACTTGCCCTTCAAATCTGAGTCACACTGCAAGTCTATTATTTCAAGTTGGATGTTGACGGGCAGATCAGAAGCATTTGCAGTGAATGGCGAGCAAAAAACGTTGAATTCTTTCTCCAGTTCACCAAAAATCTGAAAGCGTGTCTCAAACTCCCGCAATAGTCCCGTTATTTTATCTTTGAACCGCTTCATGTCTGTGGCATGTTGGGTCGCGCACACATCTTTCAGACAAGGAAAGTGAGCTGCATCACCACCTGCGAGTTGCGTCTCCCACAATGACAGCTTTAACGTGAACGCACATATGCTGTCATAATACTGCGTGACAACTTTGTTGCGCCCTTGCAGCATTTTGTTCAAGTTATTCAAGTGCTCTGTAACATCCACCATAAATGCAAGGTCCTGCATCCATTCTGTGGACTGAAATTCTAACACTGGTTTGCCCTTTTTTTCCATGAACTGTTCAATTTCCTCTCGTAATTCAAAGAAACGCCTCAGCACAACACCTCGGCTTAACCATCTTACCTCAGTGTGGTATGGCAGCCCATAATTGTGGTCTTTCTCTCTGAGAAGGCTGTCAAACTGACGGTGATTCAGGCCTCTGGATCGGATGAAATTAACAGTTTGGACGACCACTTTCATAACGTTATCCATCTTTAATGCCTTGCAACACAAAGCCTCCTGATGCAAAATACAGTGAAAAGTCCAAAAATCACGTCCTCCATTTGCAGTGTGCACTTTCTCTCTGAACTTTGTCACAACACCTGCTTTTTTCCGGACCATTGAGGGCGCACCATCTGTAGCCAGGCTGACAGCGCGGGACCAGTCCACTTCGAGCCTGTCCAGTGCGCCGACGAGTGCGGTGAAAATATCAGCTGCTGTTGTGGTGTCCGTCATTGGCACCAACTCCATGAACTCCTCTGTGACAGTCAAAGTGTCATCAACTCCGCGGATGAATATTGCCAGTTGCGCAACATCAGTAATGTCCGTGCTTTCGTCAATTGCAACTGAAAAAGCAATGAATGACTTTACTCTGCGCTTCAATTGGCTGTCCGAATCCGCCGAAAGATCAGAAATCCTGTCTGCAACTGTATTTCTTGTCAGGCTGATATTTGCAAAAGCCTGGCGCTTTTCAGGGCACACAATCTCCGCAGCCTTCAGCATGCATGTTTTTACAAATTTGATGCTTTGCAAAATCATCTCGCGGGCCGGATTAAACCTGTTCGCGGGCCTGATGTGGCCCGCGGGCCGTATGTTTGACACCCCTGACCTAAACAAACGGTCCGAGCCTCGAACACGTTCTGGTCCAGCTCCAAGACCACAGCGAAGAAGGGAAGCACATGTGAGGGATTAACTAAAAGAAAGGACTTTATTTAACAAAGCTTCATTGAATTTAACACATTTTATTAAAAAAAAAGTGTTTCTAACAAGTGGCCACTAAACTATACAGGAAGTCAAACAAAATCTGACATAACGCAACGAGGTGCCAGGGCAAGCTCAGACTAACAGGATAGGGCGGGTGTTATGAAGCTTCGAGACAGTGGCCAGCAGATAATTTCCGTGATCATCTCCAGCTCCAACCAACCAGGAACCAGCTCCATTAAAAAAGATATACAGCACAACCACAGAAACACACCCGCCCCAGGGTGCGAATCATGGATGTTGTAGCAAATATCTCCACGATGCCACGTCACATTGCTTTGTTCAGAGCTCCTTCAAGGACACAGGTTGTAGTGGTGTTGCAAAGTCTGGTTTATTGCAAGAGTTGGTGCAATGACATGACAGAGCAGGTGGTACTTAGCTAGCATGGTAGCGTTCCTCCAAGTGTGTTCTTCTTCTTCTCTGAAACCTCCAAGTGCTGGTGGCTGACTTAACCTGTGGTGCACTGATTAGCCAATGCACCGCAGGCACCACTGCAGCCCCACCCCTGCAGACTCCAACTGGGCCAGGTGAGGCCAATTAAGCCACCCACCAAACACACACACTCCCACAGATGTGTTTGGAGTTTGCGGTTTCTACTTTCTATGCTATCGTTGTAGTTTTTGTCGATGAATATGACAGGCGTACATTCCATCGACTCGTCCTCAAAGGCCTTCTCCTTAAAAGACATTACAGCATACAAACGATCTCTTCCTCCCCATTGAGAAGCAGCAGCTCCCCATCGGCCATGTTTAATAAATACAACACAAAGAAATTTTCCTCCAGAGACAGGAACTACCAACTGCAGTTTTTAATGTTGTTTTAATATTGGTTATGAATAATTGTTCAATATTTCCACCTTAAGAAAATGAATGAATACCCCCTGAAATACAATTTAGTAAATCTGAATATTAACATGGTAACAAGTTTGCAAAATCTTTCCAATAAGAGCATACCACTGTAACTTTAAAGGGGTACTTGATCTTAGCGGGGGTACATTAGTAAAAATTTTTGAGAAGCACTGGTCTAGCATAATATCGCCAACAGCCAAAGGGTGACTATAAAATGCCCTGACTATAATACCAGCTTCAAACTGCACGGTTTACAACAGCTGCTGTTGGCCGTAAAACTTCATGACATTATTTTGATATTAAACCATCAACTTCTTTTTTATTTATTACATAATGCAGTATTTTATTTTTGGAGGGGCCATCCTCTAGATAAAACATAAAAAATGTGTATAAACGCAATGCTTCAGGCTCCCACTAAAAATTACGCCAGCACCATTTGCTATAGATGAGTCTTATCCCATGTAGGAGGCTCTCTATTAGGCTTTTCACACTTGAATAAGTTAACCCTGGGTTAACAATTGACCCCGGGTCAATTGCTGTTCCTCACAGTACCATCCAGCTTATCCTGTACTGACTGTTCTGACCATAGTTGTAGAAACAACTTTGTCTCGTCATTACTCCAGTTTGTTCGCTATTAGCTCTCTGGCTAGTATCTTCGGACGGTTGACTTTCCTCTGGCTCAGATGGTCAAGATAGCCTTCACAGATGCGCGTGCGTTTAGCGCGTTAATATTTAAATGAGTCTGTGGTTGGATGGATAGTCGTTGATATCGCTGTTACGTTCTAACCCCACAATGTTTCACACTATTGTTCTTAGCACCGCATTTCGGGGATAGCACCGCAAAATCGGTGCTAACCCTGCTTCGTAGCAGGGTTTGTTAACCCAGGGTTAAAAGCGGTGTGAATGTTAGGGGGGGTGTTGAGGTGAGACCCAGGGGCAAAGCAAAGGATGATGCGTAGGTTGGAGTTCAAGCCAAAAGGGCGGTTTAATAACAACAAAGGAAATTGCCACAAAGGATGCCACAAAAATAATGGGATCCGGGGGAAGGCCTCTGTGGGTTGGCTCGACTGCAGCAGAGGGGTCCGGGATGCTGGAGGGATGAGAAGGAGAAGGGAGGTAAGTGCTAGAGATCACGGATGCGGCAAAGGCAAAAACAGGGCTTGGCACAACAACTGCGAGAAGTTTAGTTGGCGAGAGAAAAATACTACGCCGTATGCCCGGTCCAAGGCGGCGCGCAGAGGAGCGCGAAGGGCGCGTAGCGGGAGGGGAAAGGGACGGACGTGGAGACGAGGACGGGCGAGCCGTAACAGTTAACCCTCTTTCAAAAATGCAAGTGTGAAACGCTGCTTAGCCCGGGGTTAAATGCGGGGCTAAATGCGTCCTTAAAAATAGATATGTAGGTACTCAAGCTTTGAGGGAGAGGCAGAGATATGAAGAATTCGGTTCTCAGATAAGGACATCACTTGTAGCACCTCTTTTTGAGCCGTTTTTGCCGCATGTTTGCTGCAATCCCCCTTTTTTTGGCAGAACACATCATTGTTCCACATTTAAGGGATTTAGCTATGTTACATGATCTATGATTGCATTTAATCAGTTGTTTGAGTGCGTGTATGTGTGTGTATGTGTGTGTGTGTGTTTGTGTGTGTGTGTGTGTGTGTGCGCGCTAAGGGATAGCTAGCACTAACTTGCGTGTTTGTGTGTCTTGGCATTGTACTATTGTACATAGCATTGTTTAGCATATTGTAAGTTCTTAGATGTTGGTAATGCACTCAGAATTGCTCTTCTGCTCTTATCCCAGATATTATGCAGGCAGCCTCGCAATTATGAAACTCTTTCACCAAATGTACTCTTTGTAAGTTGCTTTGGATAAAAGCGCCTGCCAAATGCTGTGTGTGTGTGTGTGTGTGTGTGTGCGTGTGTCTCCATTTGTGCGTGTGTGTGTTTACCATTAAATGTGTATACCTTTCATAATCCCGGATGAGAAAGAGGCTCCCAGTGTGTGCGAGGCCTTTCAGGATTCACACAACAACAGAAGTATGGATGAAGGGGATCAGGGGTTCAGGCTGGGGAAGGCTGATAAAGCTTCACTCAGTGGGAGCCCAACCTGGCCACCTTCCCTGCTCTTTGACATTAGCTCTGACCTGGCAACCCAGATTATGTGAGCCTTGAAATAAATTGATCTGGTCCACATCCACACATGATCTATACACTATGAATGTACGTGACAAATTATTTTTTATATATTTTTTAATCTGAACAATTAGTGTTTGGAGGTGCCCAATATGTTTGTGGCCTCCTATGTGCCCAGGGTCAGCTCTGTGTGTTTTAGCAGTGAGTGTTGGGGAAGGCGTGTCAGCTTTTGATTAACCTCCTTAAATGAAACAAATTAAACACAAGGTCTCATTCCCTCTGTGTTGCTTTGCAGCATTTGGCCCTCGTTTATGTAGTATCACTGCAGTTAGGTACCCAGTAATCCGGGATCCAGCAGTCCTACTATGTTACAGCAGAACTTCTCAGGGGTGGGAGACGGCACAGAGCCTGGGCCGGAAACCAAAAACAGCAAGAGGCGGAGTTACGCCTTGTTTCCAGTTTCCAGTTTCCTTATGGAGATATTCTACTGAAGACAACTTATTCCCACAACTCATTCAGTGGTTGACGCTTTCAGAAGGGGATTTTAATTGTGTCGTGTATTTCTACAGTGCGTATATTTCCATGGTGTTGATTTACAGACTTTACGGACACTTTTTGGCAGTTTAGTGCTGCTAAAAAAAGTTGGAAAAGTGTATATTATTGGCCAATTTTGTATCTCCTCATGCCACCCACCCACACAACATGGGGTGTCAGGCGTCTGCCAGCCGTATAGCACCTGATAATACACTGTCACTCACACAGGTAACACTCAGAGTGAGGAGGGGAAGGTGTAATTAATAATCTGTCTTTGTCTCCAAGGTGCCAGTGGTATATGAAAGCCAAGATGAGCTCGGAGAAGAAGAGGCGAAATAACTGCCAGAACGAAATTGGTAAGGTTCCCAAATCCCCGCATCTCCGGTGTTTTCCTTCTTCCTGCTTCGACCTCGACCTTCATCCTCATGCACATATTTTTTCCCTCTTCCCTATTTTTTCCCTCTTCCCTCTCTTAGATTTTTTGCCCCTCATTATTAATATTACTCGAGCGCAATATTGGGTCACTTCCTTTTTTCGGCATGGTTCTGAGCGCCATATTTAATTGATTTCAACTCTGCTACCAACCCGCCCAAACACAATGTTTTGTTTGTGTTGTCCTACTACACTGCCCCCCACCAGGAAGCTTCAGGAAAATGTGCCCACGCCTCATAAAATTTTCCGTCCCCATTTTCACATTTCACTCTTTCTCACCTCCCTTTCCCCCATTTACTTCCTCTCCTTCTCACCTGGCGTCTCTTCGGGGGTGATTCTGGAGGCTTTTTTCCCGTGGCGCTGAGGGAGATAGAATTTCTCATCTTGAGTGACAGATTGTAAGCTTGAGACAAAAAACCCCAAGCTGTGTTCTGAGTTGGCTTGTTTTTAGTTGGTCCTAGGCACCTTGTCACGTGTAGAGATGTGTGTCCAGAGATGTGTGTCCACTGAACTGACACCGAGGTAAAGCCCACCTGGCTTTTAGTCGACACTATTGCCATGAGGATAGATTGATTAGGTCTGGAGGCACACCTGATCACCCATTGCACCCCGAACCGTCCCTGGAAGGGACCTTAGGGGGGCTAGGGCTAGGGGGGGTGTCATAATCACATGGCCCATAATCATATGGCCTGTAAAGCACTTTGAGACTGTAACTGTGATTAAGGGCTATACAAATAAAATGTACTTGATTTGACTTGACTTGATCAATTCACATAGACGGGGTCAAACTCAGCTGTCAACACGGGCACACCACACACACACACACACACGCACATACACACACAGACACCCAACACACACCAAACACACACACACACACACACACACATGACACATACAGAACCGTCACACAGAACATATACACAAACACACAAACACACACACACGTGTACTCGCATAAGCTTGCCTCATATTTTATGATCATCTTTTCTACCATAGCAGCAAGGATCCCTTCTGATGGTCCTCTTATGAACAGTGTAGGCTCATCGTGTCGGCTTCTTGCCCCCCCTCACAGTTCCACACATACGAGGACCCCACGCAGGCGGTCCATGAGTTCACCAAGGAGATCGACCCGTCTCGGATCCACATCGAGAGGGTGATCGGAGCAGGTGTGTACACATGCACAGCGTACTACGCACACCTCCTGCCCAAAGCATCTTTATATATATTTATTTAACCATTTAACGTATATAGCTACTTCCTTACTGTATGACTACCTTATTGTCCTTATTCCTTACTGGTGTTTTTTTTATCTTGTGTTTGTTTATGCAGTCAATGCGTGGTGATGACCAAGCAAACATTTCACTGCTATAGTTCTACATAAACTTGAACCTGATACTTAAAATATACGCGTGCCATTGTTTCTGCCGTCATAATAAACCCAATTACTTCTCCAATAAGAAGAAATCTGTTTCCATTCTCCACACTTAGCTGTTGTGAAATGTCTTTGTTCCGTCCTAAACTCACAGTGTGTTACTGTCATCTTTTGTTTATCTGAACATCTTGAGAGAACAAACACTGAACATATTTCTCTCTCGAGACAAGTTATTCACTCCAACACTGCCACCTGGTGGCTTCCTCTGGTCACTTCGGTCGGTGATGATCTCACAGACTCTGGTCGTGTGTGTGTGTGTGTGTGTGTGTGTGTGTGTGCACGTGTGCGCTTTGTGGTGTGTCTCTGTGTCTCTGTGTCATGGGTCAAAGGTGAATTCGGAGAGGTGTGCGGCGGCTGCCTGCGAACAACGCCGGGCAAGAAGGAGGTCCCTGTGGCCATAAAGACCCTGAAGGGAAGTTACATCGAATGGCAGAGGCGGAACTTCCTGCGAGAGGCGTCCATCATGGGACAGTTTGACCACCCCAACATCATCAGGCTGGAGGGCGTGGTCACAAAAAGTAAGGAAGCCTCTCTGGGCTGACTGTGGGGCCGGTGGATTTCAAATGAAGGACGTATTTATGAAGGTGTTAAAAAAAGGTGACCATAATATTACGGAAATAAAGTCAAAGGATGGATTACAACGGCTCTGTATTTGCATTTTATAAAATGTACTTTTTTAATAATGGTAAATCAAGCATAATGGATGGTGTGATGTTGGAAAAGTGCATTATACTTTCATTAATAAGACCATGCTGCAATGCATCGACTTTTCTCTGCATCTTTTTGTGGTCGCTTCACAGGTGGCAACTTGGCAACAAGCGGTGTCCCTGGTTTGAACTACGTTACAGTGTGTGTTTGTGTGTGTGTTTGTGGGTGTGTGCACAAGCAGAGCTGCGTGTGCGTGTGTGTGTGTGTGCCAACATGGATGTGTACATTGTGTACATTGTGTGTGTGTGTGTGTGTGGTGGGCACATGTGCGTGTGTGTGCGTGTGTGTATATGCGTATCTGTGTGTGTGTGTGTGTGTGTGTGTGTGCATGTGCGTGTGTGTATATGCGTGTCTGTGTGTGTGTGTGTGTGTGTGTGTGTGTGTGTGTGTGCATGCATGCCTGTGTGTGCGGCGTGCGTGTGTATATGTGTGTGTGCTCGGTTGGTGAGTTGTCAACCATCTCTGTTTTATGGAGCACACCCGCCGCAACATATGGTTGTTTTTACAGGGGGTTCATAAAGTGAGACAGGGATGTGAATATTAATGCGGCCCCTGAAAGACGTGCCACCTTCCCGCCCCTGACCACCGCCAGCACAGGAGCGAGGTGCAGCAGGACGCGCCTTTAATGCTGAAAGACCACTGATGAAGTTTTCTTTGCCAGATGAGAGTGAGAAGCTTACAGTAGATGGTTGCAGTATTAATCCCAGACTGGACATGTGTGGGTCACAGCAGGATGGACAGGACAGGACAGTCATAGACACAAAGACAGCAAAACAAGAGCAAAAAGAAATACAGAAATATATCGAGATGATACGAGGATATTAGCAAATGTAAATGCTGAACCAAATCATAGGCTAATGCAGCAATCTTAATGAAGGAACAGTGTGCTGTTTTTGAAGTTCATTTTTGTGTTTTTACCAATTTGTAATAAATACAAATTGTTGAATAATAGGAATAATTGCTAATGGGATTGTACGATTCGGGTGGAGTTCGGGGAGGCCATGGAGAAGGACTTTCAGAAGGCTCTGGACATTGTCGGGCTGTCGTGGCTGACACGCCTAGTCAATGTAGTGTGGAGGTCGGGGACAGTACCTGTAGAATGGCAGACCGGGGTGGTGGTCCCCATTTTCCAAAAAGGGGACCGGAGGGTGTGCTCCAATTATCGGGGTATCACACGGGAAAGTTTATTCCAGGGTGCTGGAAAGGAGGCTCCGGCCAATTGTCGAACCTCAGCTTCAGGAGGAACAATGCGGATTCCGTCCTGGCCGTGGAACAGTGGACCAGCTCTTTACCCTCGCAGGTTTGTTGGGGGGAGCATGGGAGTTTGCCCATCCAGTCTACATGTGCTTTGTGGACTTGGAGAAGGCTTATGACCGTGTCCCCTGGGGAATCCTGTGGGGGGTACTACGGGAGTATGGGTACCGGGGCCGTTGGTACGTGACATTCGGTCCTTGTACGAACAAAGTGCGAGCTGTGTCCGTATTCTCGCCACAAAGTCAAGCACATTCTCAGTGGGTGTTGGACTCCGCCAAGGTTGTCCCTTGTCACCGATTCTGTTGCGTGATCTTCATGGACAGAATCTCAAGGCGCAGCCGAGGTGAGGAGAGAGTGTCCGGTTTGGGGACCTCAGAATTGCATCTCTGCTCTTTGCAGATGATGTGGTTCTGTTGGCTACATCAGACCGTGACCTCCAGCATGCACTGGGGCGGTTTGCAGCCGAGTGTGAAGCGGTCGGGATGAGAGTCAGCACCTCGCAAGTCTGAGGCCATGGTTGTCTGCCGGAAACGGTAGTTGTTCCCTCCGGGTTGGTATGAAGTATGCTTTGCCTGAAAGCGAGGGAGTTACAAAGTAGCTCGGGAGGTCTTGTTGCACGCCGCGTGAGGGCCAAAATCGGAGCGGAGATGGACAGACGGATATGGTAGCAGGTCTGCTAGTAATCGCGGCCGCATGTACCGGTCGTTGTGGTGAAGAGGGAGCTGGAGGGATTAGGTATCTCATCTGGCCTGGGAACGCCTCGGGATCCCCCTGGAGGAACTGGAGAGTGTGGCTGGGGAAAAGGACGCCTGGGGGGCCCTGCTTAGCCGGCTGCCACCGCGACCCGGCCCCGGATAAGCGGATGAGTGAATGGATGAATGGAATGGAATGGATTGTACGATTTGTGTTAAGTCATTTAGTCATTGACTCTGGACAGTAATTGCAACTGTTCTTTGCAATGTGTCTGAAACTTCAGGGACATAATAAATATGTCCCTTTTCTCTTTGTCTTAATCACACAATTATTTGTGTATATACAGTAGATGTATTGTGTCATTGTATACAGGGAGTATACTGTAAATATCACAGATTTATTTATTTGACAGTGATGTACAGTAAGTTTCGCCTTAATAGATGATGGCAAACCGGTTTATTGCAGATTGGAAAAACTTTTTCCAGGCAGAACAGGTGGTAAATTGCTAGACATGTTAGCGCTCCTCTGTGTGTGTGTGTGTGTGTGTGTGTGTGTGTGTGTGTGTGTGTGTGTGTGTGTGTGTGTGTGTGTGTGTGTGGTGTGTGTGTGTGTGTGTGTGTGTGTGTGTGTGTGTGTGCGCGCATGTGTCTGTGTGTGTGTGTGGTGATGGCTGGTTTAAACTGTGGGCATTGATTACCAAATGCACCCCAAGTGTGCAGCCTCACCCAGCCCCAGTGTCTCTAACCAGCCTGACTCGGGCCGGGTGAGGCTGCTTAAACCAGCCACCATACCCACCACACACACACTCCACACATAGCTTATTACAAGTTGAATATGAATCAAGTGGCATTTCCCCTGCGTATACGCATCTCACACAGACCATAACGTGCGCACACACACATACACACACAGACACACACACACACACACACACACACACACACACAGATTTACAGATGCACCATACACACCAGCCATCTTGCGCTTTCACTTTATTCACCCGTCTGTATATTTGTACCATTTTTATTCCCTCTTCACTTCCTGTTCCCCCAGCATCCATCTGTTGTCGCTCTTCTGAGACTAATTACGGCGAGGCGCTGTGCTGTGACTGGGCTGTCATTACCTGCGCGCCCAAAACATTGTTTGCTTTAGGTTGTAAACAGGTGTGCTGGCTTTCCTTCATGCACCCGCAATATATCGCTCTGCCGCTTCTCCCTCCTTCAGAAAGTTTGAATTAGTTTAAGTTTGTTTTCTCTGCAATCATTTTGATTTGTTTTGATTTGATTCTGAGTTAAGCTACCACCTCACGATCTGCCTTTACAATTCGGCTGTCCACAACGGATTACTCGGCTATCTACCTGAACGGATTACTACAACGGATTACTCGGCTATCTACCTACAATCGGCTGTCCACAACAGATTACTCGGCTATCTGCCTGAGCTGCCAAATGCAAACTCCCCTCCATCTCACTTCATCGGGCTAACGTTAAGATTACAACGTTACTGCTCGGGACAGACACTCGCCTGTTTGCTGGACCACTGCTTAGCTGGAAGGTAGACCCCGGACAGGCCGCCACCTGTCTCGGTGTGGTTAGCCCCCGCTGGCTAGGACCGCTGCCTTCCAGTACCACTGAGACCACCGCCGCGGCCGAAGGCAAACCCTGGGCAGGCCTCTACCTGTCCCAGTTTGGTTAGCCCTCGCTGGCTAGGACCGCTGCCTTCTACGTCGAGCCAAACTAGCTCCCCTCAGCTTCCAACCTGGCCCTAGGCTGGCTCGTTTCTCCTTCTGCAATGCTGTGGTTGGTCTTTCTGCTGCAACTTCGCCTGTCACAGGCATCATCCACCAACTGTTCCAGCTCTACTTCGGACATGGCGCTATGCTACACAACCATTCAACTCCTCCGGCTAAATCACCAAACACCTCCTCCTACGGAACTCACCACATCAATAAAACACTCTGGACTTCTACGACGCCACTGTTACATCCACAGAGGCTCCCGCCGAAATTTTATCTGTGAATCCACCGCCATGGACAGCATCCCATCTCTGTGGTCCGATGGCAACATGTGCGCTTCCTCACTCCGTCACCACAACAATGCGTCGCGTCATCAGAGCAGCACCCACGTGAATGCTTTCAACCTACGCCGAATACCCACTTTCCCTCCGTCAACTTCAAAACAAAAGCACCTGAAAATCGTCCTGTTCAACACAAGATCCCTCAACAATAAAAGTCTTATTCTCAATGAATTCATCACAGACAATAAACTGGATTTACTCTGTCTCATCGAAACCTGGCAAAAACCCCTGGACTATCTATCATGAAACCAAACCACCCCCGTTGGATACTCATACATAGACAAACCACGCACTGAGGGCCGGGGAGGAGGAACTGCTGTAATACACCGCCAAGACCTTAACCCCAGACCACTCTCCATCCCTGCTGCACCATCTTTTGAACACCTGGCACCCGGCCCTAAACCTCTCGTCATTGCTCTCATCTACCGTCCACCCAAGCCCAACCCCTCTTTCCTATCCGACCTCTCAGAATTCATCACACATCCATCCATCCATCCATCCATCCATCCATCCATCCATTATCGTCCGCTTATCCGGGGTCGGGTCGCGGTGGCAGCCGGCTAAGCAGGGCCCCCCAGGCTTCCTTCTCCCCAGCCACACTCTCTAGTTCCTCCTGGGGGATCCCGAGGCGTTCCCAGGCCAGACGAGATATGTAATCCCTCCAGCGAGTTCTGGGTCTGCCCCGGGGTCTCCTCCCAGTTGGACGTGCCCGGAAAACCTCCAAAGGGAGGCGCCCGGGGGGCATCCTAATCAGATGCCCGAACCACCTCAGCTGACTCCTTTCGATGCGGAGGACGATTCATCACACAACTGTCTACAATTTCACCCTCTGTCTTACTCCTAGGCGATTTTAACATTAACATTGACTCCCCAGACTGTAAAAGTGCAACAGATTTCCTGGACATACTAACTACTGTTTCAACTTCACCCACACACGTCAATTTCCCCACCCACAGCCGTGGACATATCCTGGACCTGGTTTGCTCTTCTGGCCTCCATATCAACAGTATCTCTAACACCGACCTCACCATCTCTGACCATCTGGCCATCATACTGGACATCGACATTCCCACCCCCCAACCCAAACAAGATCGCACAATAACCTTCCGTAATCTCAAATCCATCTGCCCTATCTCCCTCTCCATCTGTATATCAAACACTATATCTGACTTCACCCTCCCCGTTAACCCAGCTCCCATGAACCTTGTCAACCTCTACAACCACACCCTGTCTACCTGCCTCAACCAGCTTGCCCCCATAAAAACAAAAACAGACACATACACTCAGTCTGCCTCCTGGTACACCCCCGAACTACAGTACATTGTCACGGTCTCGACCGTGTCTCCGGGCTCACGTGTTGGTGGGCGTGGCTCCGGGCTCCGGTGCCACCCCAGCGTCATTAGCGGCACCTGCGCTGCGCTCGCGCCTGCCATCAATCACCAATTCATCTCCCCATAAAAACCCCGGCCTTCCACCCACTCGGCGTCGGAGCATTATCGTCTATTCCCGCATGGGGCTGCTGGCCTCCAGCCAGCCGATCACCTCCCTGCCTACCTGCCTACCGGCTCCTGCATCTGCCTACCTGCCTGCCGGTTCCTGCGTTCCCCTCCCGCTGGCTTCACTCCCGTTTTCTCACGTATGTACCTGTATCCTGCATGGATCGCGATCGCCTCCAGCCAGCCGATCACCTTCCTGCCTACCTGCGTACCGCTGCGGCCCCTGCCGGTTCCTGCTGCTAGGTCGCAGCCGTCCCGACTGGACTGCAGGATCCCCTGCCGGTTCCTGCTGCTAGGTCGCAGCCATCCCGGGTCCCGGTCCCGGCTGGACTGCTGCAGCCCCTGCCGGTTCCTGCTGCTAGGTCGCAGCCATCCCTGGTCCGGGTCCCGGCTGGACTGCAGCAGTCCCTGCCGGTTCCTGCTATTAGGTTGCGGCCATCCCGGGTCCCGGTCCCGGCTGGACCGCAGCAGCCCCTGCCAGTTCCTGCTGCTGGGTCGCAGTCAACCCTGGGCCCGGTTCCGGCTGGACCACAGCAGTCCCTGCCGGTTCCTGCTGCTAGGTCGCAGCCATCCCAGGTCCCGGTCCCGGCTGGACCGCAGCGGCCCCTGCCGGTTCCTGCTGCTAGGTCGCAGCCATCCCGGGTCTCGGTCCCGGCTGGACCACTGCAGCCCCTGCCGGTTCCTGCTGCTAGGTCGCAGCCATCCCTGGTCCGGGTCCCGGCTGGTCCGCAGCAGTCCCTGCCGGTTCCTGCTGCTAGGTCGCGGCCATTCCGGGTCCCGGTCCCGGCTGGACCGCAGCAGCCCCTGCCGGTTCCTGCTGCTAGGTTGCAGCCATCCCTGGTCCGGGTCCCGGCTGGACCGCAGCAGCCCCTGCCGGTTCCTGCTGCTAGGTCGCAGCCATCCCTGGTCCCGGTCCCAGCTGGACCGCAGCAGCCCCTGCCGGTTCCTGCTGCTGGGTCGCAGCCATCCCGGGTCCTGGTCCCAGCTGGACCGCAGCAGCCCCTGCCGGTTCCTGCTGCTAGGTCGCGGCCATCCCGGGTCCCGGTCCCGGCTGGCCCCGGTCCCGGCTGGACCGCAGCAGCCCCTTCCGGTTCCTGCTGCTGGGTCGCAGCCATCCCTGGTCCTGGTCCCAGCTGGACTGCCGGTTCCTGCTGCTGGGTCGCAACCATCCCAGTTCCCGGTCCTGGTCGGACGGCAGCGGCCTCCGGTTCCCGCTGCTGGGTCGCAGCCATCCCCGGTCCTGTTCCCGATTCCCACTGCTGGGTTGCAGCCATCCCCGGAACCGGTCCCGGGTGGACTGCAGCTGCCTCCCGTTCCTGTGGCTGGGTCGCAGCCAGCCCCAGTCCCCGCTCCGACGTCACCGGTATCCTCCGCCCTGCCTCCAGGTCGTCCACCTGGGGGTCCCTGCTCGGCCTCTGCCCTGCCTCCAGGTCGTCCACCTGAGGGTCCCTGCTCGGCCTCTGCCCTGCCTCTAGGTCGTCCGCCTGACGGTGCCAGATCGTGGGTCGCCGGGAGGCTCCCGTTGAAGGGGGGGGTCCTGTCACGGTCTCGACCGTGGCTCCGGGCTCCGGTGCCGCCCCAGCGTCATTAGCGGCACCTGCGCTGCGCTCGCGCCTGCCAT
>PIJE02003269.1:35000-43512 GCA_002895965.2 Coryphaenoides rupestris | reverse complement strand
ATTTACTAACTTACGTCATCAAGGAGTCATTTTTTTGATATTAAATGTACTTAAGTATTGGAAGTAAAAGTAAAAGTACAAGTAAAAAAAAAAAAGTGGCATCAGTCGTTGATTCTACTGACATGCGGGACTTCTTACGCACGAAACCCACCAGACGCGGACGGACGCTTTCGTGCGCGCGGACTGAACCCACCAGACGCGCAAAGCGCACGCGCACTGCCATGTTACCAGACGCGGGAATTGATTGATATTGATGCAATGATCACACTTTAGCAGGGGTGTAAAAAGTACCCAGAAATTATACTTAAGTGAAAGTATGGGTACCGTCTCAAAATCTTACTCAAGTAAAAGTCAGAGTATCCGGCTAAAAACATACTTGAGTAAAAGTCAAAAAGTTTCTACTTTTAAATGTACTTAAGTACTAAAAAGTAAAAGTAAAAACTTTTTTTTATTGCAAGGGATAGACCAGGGGTCTCAAACTCATTCCATCGTGGGCCAAGTTTTCATTTTAACTACACATTGCACCAGGTGAGTTAGTTGAAGAGGTGAGCCAATGAGTGAAATCATCAGCTGGTGTTTAGGCAAGGCTGGAATGAAACCAAGCAATACACTCGGCCCACAATGGAATGTGTTCTGCGATAGACAATGCTGAAATTAAAGAACAGAGGACACTTTTTTGCATTAAAATGATTTAATGCACTTCTCCATCGAATTTGAAAAAACATGTCAAGGTAAACTAACATGGACGGCATTCACATCACAGCATCCAGTTGTAAAGTTGGCCAAACTACAGCCTTGGAAAAAATTAAGGGTTTTTATTTGTATACGTGGGTTCGACATTGCACATCCTAAGGTTGTCTACTGTCTATTCTTCTGATAGCAGGTGTTGAATCAAAGATCCCCGCTGTCTAGTCTTGCACAAGGACCAATCAGCATGGGTATGGGCGGGTTCATTTTCCATTGATGGGGATTTGATTGGCTGTTTTTAAATAAAGTGCGGCCGCAGGATTAATAACGTTAACGTTCGGCCAGAGAAACAAATATACTAATTAAAATTGTTGGACCTGCGAGATTTGTACTTTGTACTTTGTAGGTCTGCATTTTAAATGTAAGGAGTAAAAAGTATGTTTTTTTTCTCTGAAATGTAATTGAGTCAGTAGAATCTGATGCCACTTTTTTTTTACTTGTACTTTTACTTTTACTGTCCAATAACTTAAGTACATTACATTATCAAAAAAGATGCTCTTGATTACTTAAGTTTCGAAGTAAATATCAGACTGTTTTACTCAAGTACATTTCTAAAAGGTGACTTTAACTTCTACCAAAGTCATTTTCTGGTAAGATACTTGTACTTTTACTCAAGTATCGCTTTCAAGTACTTTACACAAGACTGATGGTGTGTGTGTTCTGTGTGTGCATGTATGTGTTTGTCTACGCTTGTGTGTGTTTGTGTGTGTATGTGAGCGTGTGTGTATCTGTGTGGATGTGTGTGTGTGTGATGTGTGTGTGAGCGTGTGTGTGTGAGTGTGTGTGCATGTGTGTGTGCGTGAGCGGTGCTCAACACACATGTCAATGATCGCTGCGTGGCGTGGAGGCGGCCAGGTCCCCCAGGGCTCTCTTGGTCCACTCGTAGGCCAGGAACAGAGCTCCGTTGGAGGGGAAGGCCCGCAGGACGGTGGGGGTCAGGCCGCGGTACAACACACACACTCCTGCAGACACACAGCACAGCCGTCAGCCCCATCTCCTACCTACTGCCCTGTTTAATGGCAGGTCGTTTTGAGAGGGCCTCCGTGACAGAAATGAACACAGTGTGTTTGATATAGGTACCTCCGATGATACATTTGATTATAATTCAAGCTTTAGCCATATAAATAGGTGATTCACTTTATTAAGATATAACATATGACTCATTTGATCTAAATCTCTTGATATGAAATATTAAATTGACATTAAATATCGATATTAAATCTTGAGAGTTGTTCCAGTCAAACGACAGATTGGGATACCATTCAATCAAATATATCCATATTTCAGAGTCTCTCATTAAACATATCACACAATGAGGGCTCACCCTCGGTCCGGACTATCTGCAGGAACGTTGCGGTGAAGCCAGCCTGCGGCCCGGACATCGTCTGCACTTGAATCCGTGTCTTCACAGAGTCAATGGGGTAGACAGCCAACCAGAACGCAGCTCCGCCCACTCCGCCGCTAACCAATAAGGACATGGCATCTGGAGGTAGAGGAGTTCGGACTACATCTGACTACATCTGACTACATCCTCGCAAACACAATGACATCAGCTCCTATTCACCTGGAAGAACACAAACTGAACAGTCACTGAATATAATAACTGCTAAATATCATTAGCACTATCACTACTGCTACTTAATAATATCAAATAGTTATAATAATAAATACATCCTTTGACACAACACAAACACACACAACACAAAATAGTTCCATGTCTTACCAAGATGGGTTCCTCCTTGTGGCATAAGAAATGAGCGACAGACTTCATACCCGCCAAAGAAAAAGAAATAGCCAGGAACCTGTGTTTGGAAATTGCACCCTTACTTATCCTGCTTTCTTTAGCATCTGTTTTTTTAAGAGTGGGTGGAAGGGAGTTGAAATAAAAACAACATTCCAAGTGCAGACGAGGAACATTTCAGTTTAACAAAATTAACACTTAGAACCAACTTGTTTCCCTGATCAGTGGTTCTTGTTTTTAATAGAAAGAAATATGGATGGTAGTGTCAATGTTCTCCTGCTCGTATAACACACCTGATCCTACATAGGTTACCCATACTAGTATCGTAGCCAATGAATGAATGGGCCAGCTCTGTGTTGGTGTTCACTAGACCCTCCAATCCAGATTATGCTTTAGTGAAGTACCTCTTCAAACGGACACACTACGCTATACAATGATCCATCCTGCCATGCCTTCTCTATATAACCTGTGAATCTTATTTTTTATATCTCAAAGACATGCACTACGCTCACACATGTCGTGATTAAACGTGTTTCATTAAAGGTCTACTCATTGTTGAGTGTCAGACTGCAACTCTGCGGCTGCTTCTGAAACTACTGACTACTGACTACTCACCACAGTGTGTCCTGTTTTCTGGTGTACCAGGGATGCCGAGACGACATTTTTTTGGAAAGTTTGAAAAGTTTTATATCTTTATGTTTTATGTGCTTCCACTGCGACCCGGCCCCGGATAAGAGGATGAGAATGTATGGATGGATGGATGTTTTATGTTTTATGACTTTATTAATCCCGAAGGAAATTCTTGTGCCAGGTTGCATAGCAATACAATAAAACAATGGAGAAATAAACAGAATAATAAAAATAAAATAACATTTGTAAATCTGTTAGTTTATTTGTATTATTCTGTTGATTTCTCTATTGTTTTATTGTATTGCTATGCAACCTGGCACAAGAATTTCCTTCGGGATTAATAAAGTTCTATCTTATCTTATCTTATCTTATGTCGAAATGTATTGTGGGTTACGCAAGAAACTATAGTGTCCATAGTTTGCACACTACAAATCTTGCCGTACATAGTACACCATTTAGGTACTTTTAGTATAATATTTTAATACATACTATGTACTACACTCGCCTCCTACGCACTATGCTAGTGTGGAGATTGGGACGGACACATGTGTGTCTCGAGTCATAGGACGAATGAGGAAGGGAGGAAGGGAGTGACAGTGACCTCTCTGAGCCATGTGGAGGTGAGACCCTGCAGCAGGCCCAGCGGACCCTCGGACCGCAGCACTGAGCGCACCACTGTCCAAGAGGAACTGGAGAGAGAAAGAGAGAGAGAGAGAGAGAGAGAGGGAGAGAGAGAGAAAGTGCACACATTTGCATTATAGTTTACTCAACACTTTCATAACTGTCGTAACATTGATGAATGTTTTCCCGTAAATATTGAATCAAATGATCAATAAAGCAACACATTATACAATCCCCTCTTCCTTCTCAAAACACTTTACTGCCAACAACTAGTAAACTGTCAAAGGTCAACTTTAATTGATGGACTTTACAACGGGAGTCTGTTGTCCCAGCCTCTCTACATGGCTGTGTTGTCTCTGTGCCTCCAGGCTCACCTGCCAGCATCCAGGGAGGTCCTGCCCAGCGCCCTCATCTCAGTGTGGGCCTGCAGGCGGCACTTGACCAACTCCATAGGGCACAGCACCATGGAGGAAGCCACGGCCGCCAGCGAGCCAGCTACAGCATTGTGGAGAGGACTGGGGGGAGAGGCCGGGGTTAAAGAGTGGAAGGTGTACATTCTCATGCATGCCTGTATGCATTTCTAGGTCGACATGCATGATTGCATGTGGAGATACCTCAGTACACATGCATGTATGGATTTATATATACACACGCATATATATACTGTATACATGCATTTCTTTCTAGATACACATGCATGCATGAATTTCTTGGTACTCCCACACACTCCCATACACATGCATACTGATGTCAGTCCTACAGAAGATGTCAGTACTGCAGAAGGCAAAGCCGATACGTGTGTACGTATTTGCATGCATTTATTCAAAGGTATACAGTACATGCATGCATGTTTGTATATCTCTGTACACATACAGGCCCATACACATGCATACTGATGCAGAAGGCAAAAGCCATCTTGTAAACAGCATCTTGCTCAAGGACTTCTTGCTCAATGATAAATCAATATGGCCACAGACTGCTGGCCCACAGGCACTCACCTCAGCTCCTGCTGTGAGTCCATTCCCAGTGTGTGTCTGACCATTTTCTGACAACTTCCATAGCAAACAAACAGGATGGCATTCTCCCCTACATTGGCGAGCAGGGCAGCACCTGTACCCTGATATAAACCTTCACATGACCCGCGGGAGGAAGAGGAGGGTAGACAATGAGAAGGCAAATCCAAATATATTCCATGCAAAATCTAAAGAAATGCTTCAACAACTTTACCAAGACAAAAGAAAATCACACAGCAAGGTTTTATTACAAGAATGTTTTTTTTTATTTCAGGAAAAGTTTCTGACTGGTTAAATCCAAATGGTAGACTGGGGAGTAGGGAGGGAGTCGACCTTAATATTAAATATTAAGGTCGACTTCCTGTAACCTGAATTTCCACCTATGGAGGTTCTCACACATGTGGACCGACCTCGTACACCGGTCTCCTTCCACGTGCGATGGAAGCAGTCGACCACACCCCTGTACAGAGCAGGGAACGTCTGCAGCTTCACCTTCACCGTGTCACATGGCTGGCCGCTCGCCACACAGGCCACGCCCCCTGCAGAGAAACATCTGTGAAGCCCCGTGCATCTGTTTGCCTTTGTTTGTGGTTTAATTGCTCTGTGTGTGTGTGTGTGTGTGTGTGTGTGTGTGTGTGTGTGTGTGTGTGTGTGTGTGTGTGTGTGTGTGTGTGTGTGTGTGTGTGGTGTGTGTGTGTGTGTGTGTGTGTGTGTGTGTGTGCACAGATGAGTCATGCACAGATGACTTAATTATTTGGTAAAAGTCTAAAAGCCAAATAATGAAATCAGAGACAATCCCAGTAAGATGAATACAGTGACATCATCAGTAAGCCTTACTCAGATCTTCTGCCTTCACTGCTCTGCCCCACAGAATGAACAGAGACAGCAGCAGGGCTCCAGACTCTCAGAGGTTGTTACTTTCACCAGAGAAAGAGGACAGGATTTCTGTATTAAACAACATGGCACCAACCTGCTGCCCCTGCAGTGAGATCTATGAGTCCGTCGATGACAGGATGAAGATTCCTCTCCGTGGCTAAATGCTCTCCTTCCATACGAACAGAAAGAGGAATGGATGAAGGGATGATCCACGAGTTTCTTCAAAAAGCCAGATCCAGACTGATCCCGCTAAAACGGATAGCTGCTGTCTGGACTTCCCTGGATGGTAGTAACGTCCAGCCTTCAGTCAGACCTAGAAGCACATTGAACGGTGGATACATTTGTCTCTATAAACTAAAGAAGACGGATCTCTACATTGGTTATGTTATGCTTCTGGCGTCCACCTGGTCCATGTCAAGAAACTGCACCGCCAACATCGGGGCTGAAAACAAACAAACTGTTTATCTGTTCAAATAATCAGTTTCGACTTCTTACATGAACTTTGTTTCTCTCTTTGTTTGCAGGCAAGAGAAGCTAAACAGAACAACTAAGATAAATAGGTTGAACCAAACTCACTATTGGCACATTTCTGACCACGTCTTAACCACGTCATCATCCAATAAATCCAAGCCTGTTCTCAGTGCTTTCTGGGAGGCCAGCTTACAAGATATGCATTGATTGAGGATAGACAGAAACTATTTGTTTAAAATATTTGGACAGCAAAGAGCTAAGGAGTGATATTTAGGTAAAAGCAAGTGTTGCTTGTATGTTTAATAACAAAATATGACATTCCATGCAACATCATTATTTAAATGAAAGAGTTTTTCACCTTGCGCGCACACACACACTCTCACACACACACACACACTCACACACTCACACACTCATACACACACACACACTCTCACACAGAATTTGAAGTTTGTTACGACGCCTTAATTGGGGAACCGCATCATTTCCAAGAACCTATCTCATAGAACCTTTCAGAAAGACTCGGCCCATATGTGTTGAGCATGGATGTATGTATGGTTAACGTGTATGTGTATTGTACGACTCCATGTGTGTGTTGTTTGGATGGGCTGTGTGACACCATCTACCTGAGATCAATACAGGACTGTTTCTCATAACACCACAAGCTGGATGGCACAAGACGAGAAGTGCAGCCTCGTGTCAGCTAACCGGTATAGTATACTGGGGCCTTGTTATTGCAAAATAAGATAGAAGGTCCCCCACTCCTTTGCGGGATCTTTATTGTTGTGTTGAGGAGTGACGGCCGTCGTCAGGGTGTACCAATGTCAGTGAGCTCGCTCCCTGGCGGGGAGTTATAGGAAAAGATTATAACTTCAAGAATTTGCAGCAGGATTGGAAATTGGAGAAGGCGTTACCTGTCCTCTAAGGACAACAAATGGAACAAAGGAAGATTACAGGAAAAACGTCATACAGTAATCTAAACACCTATTACATGGGGCACGGTGACACAGTGCTTGCACTGCTGCCTCACAGCAAGAAGGTCCTCGGGTCGATTCCCGCCTGGGGCGCTATTGACTCTGGGGTGCCCAGGTGGGTGGTCTCCCGGACTTTCTGTGTGGAGTTTGTATGTGCTCTGCGGGGTCTCCTTCCACAGTAAGAACCCCAATTAAACACATGCGAAGAATCGCTTCTCCTGTCCCTGATGTGGACGCAAGATCTGGAGCTGCTGGTCCCCGGGTGCCCCTGGAGGGGCAGCATTACACAGGATGGGTGGCGGTCACCACTTCCTGCATGCTGTGTTTGTGACTATAAGAAAGTGTGGATTAATAAAGTTCTTCTTCTTCCTATCATTTGGACATATTTTAAAAAGGATAAAAGTGGTTCTGATTTGTTTTCTTTTTCTTCCTCCCGCAGGCATCATCACAGACTCCTTGGAGATCCCAAGAGAACACCAAGCTCCGCCTCTAGTTCCTGTCCTGCCTCCTGTACGCTGGCGGTGCTGTCGCTGCACAGGACCAGCAACCTCCACAGCAGCCTGGTCTCCCAGAGCCAGACCTACTGTATCTCCAGGCTTTGTTTTAGCGCTGTGCCAGTGCTGGAGAAAGGTTGAACTGAATCCATTATCCATCTTGTTTGTATTATTTAAACCAATCACAATCATCTTGGGTGGCCTCAAGGAGGACTTCTTTTGGTGGAACGTTTGCATGTGGGAGATTGTTGTTGTTGTTGTTTCACACGATAGCGGAACGGAAGTAGCATTCCCAATTGCGAAATAGTCAGCCAATGGCAGACTTATCCACACGGCCTACATTCTGTCAGCCAGACTAACAGCATTCTATTACCAACAACAACAACAACGACAACTCAGAAAGGATTCTTGGCTTCAGAGTACAAACAACATCCTTTCGAGGAAGAACACATCGTTCTCGGAACCGAGGACACATTGTTCTGAAAAAAACAAAAAAACCTGATCCGATGGTTGAAAATATCAGGATGATTACCCAGCTCATCTCCGATGGTGAACGCTGCTGTTTCCTCAATCTGAGGTATCTGAGACCTCACTGCTCTCAGCGGATGGGCCCCTGGATCAGGTTCGTCTGGGCTCTGAGGAGGAGCCTGCAGACATACCCAGACCATGGAGATATGTGGGAGCCCAAGGCCAGAACCCTTGTGGGCAAGGTGGCACAGTGTTTGCACTGCTACCTCACAGCAAGAAGGTCCTGGGATCGATTCCCACCTGGGGCGCTATTAACTTTGGGGTGCCCAGGTGGGTCATCTCCCAGCCTTTCTGTGTGGAGTTTGCATGTTCTTCCCGTGCTCCGCGGGGTCTCCTTACAAGTGAAAGAACCCCAATTAAAAACATGTGAAGATTGCCTCTCCTGTCCACATCCCTGACCAAAATGTGGATGTAAAA
>PIJE02003269.1:17500-30000 GCA_002895965.2 Coryphaenoides rupestris | reverse complement strand
GGCTCCTCAGTGGTGGAATGAGCTCCCGGCTCACGTCAGGACGGCCGAGTCGCTCGCCAGCTTCCGCAAGAGACTCAAGACCCACCTGTTCAGAGTTCACCTGGACTCTACATAACCCCCCCCCTAGCACTAACCTGCGTGTTTATATGTCTTAACACTTATTAATGGCACTTAGCATTGTTGTTCGTTCTCAGATGTTGTATCATGCTTAGAATTGCACGCCTGCCCAGCTACTTATGCAGGCAACTTAGCAATTATGAAACTCGTTCTATTCGTCTCGTAAATATGAATGCTCAAAAACAGCTCTATTCTTATCTTCAGGTACCACAGTGATATATTGCTGCCTCTCCTTCAACAAATGTACTCTTTGTAAGTCGCTTGGGATAAAAGCGTGGTGTGGTGGCAATAGCCGGCATGGCGATTGTGTCAACTGTCTTGACGGAGAAATGAAGGACGTATAGCATATAGTACGTATACTATATAATATATATCAAGGGCGTATTTTTGTTTAGGACATTGGTGGACATCACAGATATTGCGCCAAGGATGCGCAATTACGCTCCCGTGAGGCGCGCGTCGGGCTCCGAGTCAGCGTCTCTGGGGGGTGCTCCGTTAATTTGCGGTTCTGATGGGGGGGGGGGGGATGGATATCGCTGGATATTGGTGGGGACATGTCCCCAGCGTCCCCACTACATTCTACGCCCATGGTATATAAACTCCTCAAAAAAAGTTTGGAAACGTTATTTCGGTCGATTATTCCTCCCCTTTAATAATACCAATTGGTATTGTATTTTATATCGTTGGAAAGCCTGATTAGTCACCTTTACAACGAGGTACAACTTGTAAGGATCATGCATTCATGGAATGAACAACACAGCTAACCGTGTGGGTAGCGGCCCAAAAAAATGTGCCAAAATCCCCTGCAATATTCTTCTGTTGGTATTCACTCTCGTTTTGAGTTGCTTGGTGGATTGGATGATTGCACTCACCCACAGTAATAAGGAAAAAACACATATTGGCCATTTTTACACTTTATTCATTTTACACTGTCAGGGACCTCAGTAGCGTGTGGAAGATCCATACGCAGTCACAACAGCTTGGCACCTCCTCCTCATGCTGGTCACTAGCCTGGTCACACTGCTCGCCACTGGCTCCAGAATCTCATTCCGATATCTCACTGCAGTGAGATTGCCTTCAATGATGACAAGTTCTGTTTTGCCTGTGAGAGAGATACCGCCCACACCATGACACTGCCCCCATTGAAAGGTGTCACCGCGATCTGTGCAGCAATCTGCATAGCGCTCTCCACGCCGTCTCCATACTTTGATCCTGCCATCCAGCTTCCGCAGACATAACCTTGATTCATCACTGAACATGACGTTGCCCCACATTCTTAGGTTCCACTGTCGGTGCTGTCGAAACCAGCGCAAACGGATCTGACTGTGAAGGGCAGTCAATGCAGGCTTCCTGGCAGCCTTATAAGCACGAAGACCAGCCATGTGCAGTCTGTTCCTCACCGTCTGATCAGAGATCTGTCTGTGGTACCGTTGTGCAAATCTTGCCTGTAAATCTCTGGAAGAAAGCCTACGGTTCCTCAGTGAAGCAAGGGTGAGGAACCGGTCTTCTTGGGGTGTTGTCTTCCTGGGACGGCCACTTCGTGGTCTGTCTTTGACCTCACCAGTCTCACGGACCTTGGTCCTAAGTTTGGAAATGGTACCAGGGCTGACACCAAATAATGCTGCCACTCTGCGTACCGGAACACCAGCTTCCACTTGCCCTATTGACCTTATCCTGAAGGGACAAACGTGGCATGTTTATGCTTGGAGCACAAACAAACTCAACAAAGTTGCAGGACCCATGCACACAAGTGCTGTCAATTAGGTGCCAATCAGGTGCCAGTCACACACCTGTGACTGGCATACACCTGCCAGCACTTGAAGCTCAAAACGAGAGTGAATACCAACAGAAGAATATTGCAGGGGATTTTGGCACATTTTTTTGGGCCGCTACCCACACGGTTAGCTGTGTTGTTCATTCCATGAATGCATGATCCTTACAAGTTGTACCTCGTTGTAAAGGTGACTAATCAGGCTTTCCAACGATATAAAATACAATACCAATTGGTATTATTAAAGGGGAGGAATAATCGACCGAAATAACGTTTCCAAACTTTTTTTGAGGAGTTTAGTATGTATAGTGTGGTAAAGCAACACACTGGCCAGCTGCGCATCTCACACCTTATTTGAGAGGAAACAGTATGATGATATGATTCGTTGAAATGATGATACATGTGTGGGGAAGCATCGTCAAATCATCAAACATATTTCAGCTGCAGAAGAAGGAACATGAATACATTTGCTGAATAGATGAAAAATATGACTGAATAGTACTGGAGATGAGCTAGCAATGATGTCCGACGACTAACTAGCAAACATATACTGGCTACCACTACTACCACTACTACTACTACTACTACTACCACTACTACCACTACTACTACTACTACTACCACCACTACTACTACTACTACTACTACTACTACTACTACCACTACTACCAACAACTACGAAGGATAACAGGTAGGTACGTAAAGTAAGTACGTTTCTACAAACACACAGGTAGGATAGCAGGTAAGTCCTAAGGTAAGTATGATTAACAAATGCACAGGTATGCGGTATGGTAAGTACACTATGGTAAATTTAAGCTAGGAACATGTTCAGTCACAAAATTTGCAAATTGCAACAAATGATTATTCCACAACATAAAGATGATGATGATAAAGAATAAACTTACTGATTATGCCGCTCAAAGCGCTGTAAACAAAGGACTGCAAAGGATTGTGTCGCAGATTATTTGCACTGGACCACTCTGCTCTAGCTGTGCTCTAGCTCTTCTTCTCTGCTTCACAGGAAGTACAATTACTAAACATGTAATACCAAAACCATCACCCAAATGAAATAAATACATGCATTGCCAGAAACAACCACACAACCACAGAAACACCGCTATGAAATAAGGTCTTAATGGAAAACAGTTCCAACACACATAGCATACATCTGGGATGTACCATTCCTACCCTGGGATAACTTACATTTACATATGCATTTACATTTAGCAGATGCAGTTTGTCCAAAAGCGACTTACAAGAAGTACATTCGTCCAAAGAGCGTGAAACAACAATATATTGCTGACAGTACAGCAAGATTTGAATTGAACAAGTTAGCACTTCATAATTTCTGGGTTAACCCGTCGCTAATGCTACCCGATGCTAAGTACTTCACTCAGAGACCAAAACACGTTTTCACATTGTCTTCAGATCGACCATACCGTCTAAACTACACACCAACAAATAAGGCTTTCTAATGTCATTGTTTTTCTATTTTCGATGGACTGTATGTGTTTGTATTTTTTGTATTTTGCTTAAATAGACGGACATAATTAGTTAGAATGATCTTATGTTATATTTAAGATTTTTGATGATGACAGCTGAACCAACCATTTTTTTCCTACCATCAATCATTGATGATAAATACTTTAGTTTGATTGCTGTGAACGGCACACTAAAATCAACTGAGAGACATATTTTAATCAGAGTCAAACAGTTGAGTCGAAAACACTGACGAACATTGACTCTCAATCAAAAATGATTGGAAGGAAGTTGCAATGCGTTTGCTTCAATAATTTATTCACTCAGCGTATTTGAAAAATAAAACTAATAAAAAAATCAACCAAATAGCCATGAGGGACTGAGTTGTGTTGCTAACAGGAGCGCGTGTGGATAACAACAGGCCATTGGGGTGCACTCACCTTACACACTTAACACCTTTTAAAACTGCTGGAGTCTTGGTGGTGCTGTTTAGCTCAGCGCCCCATCACCGTCTCCACTATTAACATCCAGTACCATCTCGGGTCTGGCCAGTAATCAACGTTTAGATCTGAGCTTCAGGAAATCTGCAAATTAGGCTGATTTTCTGAACACACTGATTGAAGAGATAGCGCGCGCACATGCACACACACACACACACACACACACACAGACACAAACAGACACACACACACACACACTCACATACACACACAAACAAAAGCAATTAAAAGCTCCTAAAAAGAGTTACAGAGCCAGCAGCTGTTAAAGCGTCAGGGGAATGATCTAATTGCAACCTTGAGCTCTGATCAACATTTAGCAGACACACACTCTGACTCAGTATTGAACTGTATGCCAAACTGACGTGTGCCTGAAAGGTTAATGGACGTTTAGGATTTAACACTTGTGCATCTATCATGCTCTATATGTAGATAGACAATGTATACAATGTATATGAATGTACATATGTATTTTGTCAGTAAATGTTGTGTGTGTGTGTATGTATGTGAGAGAGTGTGTGTGTGTGTGTGCGTGTGTGCGTGTGTGTGTGAGAGTGTATTGGTGTGCTTGACTGTTTTCACTTTGAAGTCAGTTAATGAATATGTTTACCATCTTCTTCTATCGAGGTGTAGTTATGATTGACATGCTCTCTTAGAGATGATACAGCCTTCTGTTTTACCAAGCATCCACCTGACACACACACACACACACACACACTCCCGATGTCAAGGCTTGCAGCAAACACGTACTCCGCAGGGTTTGATGTGTGCAGTAGCTCAGAGTGATACCAGACGGCTTCAGTGTATTTGACCTCTTCCTAATTAACGGCCGATTTGCTTCATGGTGAATTCTGGAAACCGATTCCAGAAGACACGATCTTCACATGTGCTTCACATGACTGCTTCTGGACGAAGAAGCAGAGAAACATAATGAAACTGTCCAAAACTGTGCATGCGTGTGTGTGTGTGTGTGTGTATGTGTGTGTATCTGTGTGTACACACGCACACACACACACACACACATACACTCTATGTGAGAAGGGTAGCAGAAAGCCTCGTCACGTGGGTTTGGTTCATTTTTTTGTAAACATATTTTTGGCGAGGTTTGAAATTCATGCCGCATCAACAAATGTTATGCATTAAACAAACCTTTATAGACGGTGGTGGGTGAACAGTTCACTATAAATATGCTTCTCTCTCTTTTGCTTCATCATACTCTGAACTCTCTGTGTCTCAGTCTCTCTCTCTCTCTCCTCTCTCTCTCTCTCTCTCTCTCCTCTCTCTCTCTCTCTCTCTCTCTCTCTTTCTCTCTCTCTCCCTCACTGCTGTCTCCTCTCTGCTCGGGGCTGGTGATGTTGTTCCAGCGCCAGGAGGACTCAGTCTTTATCTCCCCGCTACAATGAAGCAACGGCGGTCGGCCAAGGCTCAGAATAACAAGAGACAACATGTGAATGAGTCAACTAATTAGCAAATCCAGGAAGTCCACTCATCTTCTGCTGATTCCATTCTCTGTTGACGTTGTTGTTGTTTTGTGATGTTTGTCTTTCTGCCACAGCCCCCGCATCGCTCTAAATGAAGAAATTAAGAAATATGAACAAAGGACATAATAAACAGAGAAATACATTTAAACTTTGACATGATGTTGTTAAACTTTGGTGTAATTTAATGGAAGTACATTTCACTGAAGATGAATTTGAACAAAAAACAATGTTATAATTATAACTGAATTAAGACTCAATACTTAATGGTGTGCTTCTACTAATGCTCTCTCAAGCTAACGATTACACAGTGGGTCATCATAAGGACGGAGGGCTCAACAACAACTGAGTGTGTGTGTTAGTGGCTGGTATAAGCAAGCCTCACCTGGCCCACTGAGCTGGGTGAGGCTGCACAACTGAGGTGCACTGAGTTGTCAGTGTGCACAGGTTAAAACCAGCCATCAACACACACACTCAGGAGTGTGCTAGCAACGTAGCTGTTACCACCTGCAATGTTCATTCATTCTAGAAACTACTACATACTGGATTATTCAACATCTCCCTGCGTCTTTGTGTTGGACGAGCCCAGGAAAAGCTACTTTTATTGGCGTGTAAACAGGAAGAACTGCTACACAGACCTAACATGTTTTTGCAGTATAATACAGCGTTTCTAAAGTGTGGATACGTGTAACATTAGGGTACTTTGAAGGATTGCTTTTTCTCGTTTTAATATCAGTTATGAACCATCGTCAAATAATGCCACCTCAATAAACTAATCAGCCTGAATATGAACAAAAATGTGCAGTAAATCTTTCCATTGAATGACAAAAAGCCTGTGTTTCTCACCAAAAGTATTTGCACGCCTCATTTGACACCCAATATCACATACATTATGGATATTCATTTTCAATGTTTTCAGGTGAATGTGGTACTTGGCTGAAAATAAGTAAAAATAGTTTGAAAAAACATTAAATCTAATATATCATGTAATATACTAAAGCTCAGTCTCTGTGTTGATTGTGATCTATGATGTAACAGGGACAGTTTGTAACCTTTGACATACTATTTTATTGTTGTGCAACATTCCTGATTGCTTTTCATTAATTGTTAATTACAATTTATTTATTTTTAGATTTGCAGTGCAGATTGGCTCAGCAGCAAACACAAAGCCATACATACACGCACGCTATCACGCAAATACCAAAACACTCTTCAACATTCATTTAGTTTCAAGTCTTATGTGTGGTTGGTCAACAACCTTTTAATAACCAATCCATCAAGTGAAGACTCAGAGTGTGTGTTTTGCGTTCCGTCTTATTAAGGCAAGTTAGAGTCACAATGTTTACAACTTGCTTCTGTAATCACTAATAGCCTCCTTTCACACATGAATGACTTTCAATTAATTTTAATCATTGGCCCAATTTGGCCTCAGTGAGACACACAAGCCAACAGACTATGACAGATGACAGACAGAGCTTATTTTTACATATGATTTCTTCACTTGTGAAACACACACACACACACACCCACACACACACACACACACATGCACACACACACACACACACACACACACACACACACACACACACACACACACACACACACACACACACACACACACACACACACACACACACACACACACAAACCTTCTAACATGTCAGAGCATGAACATTACAGGTCATGTTCACAATTTTAAAAGGAAAAGCTGCCAGAAATTGTGAAAGCAGCTACAAACTACAATCTGAATGAAGGCAATGCAATGTTGTCTGGCGGCCAACATATTACGATATGCAAACTAAAAGCAGAATGAATACACTTGTATTGATGTGAAGTCATGACGTAAAAATAGCTTCCAACACTAACTCGTCCCAAAGTATGTTTGTCATCTCCTGTTATGCACTTGATGCAATGGCCTCATGGTCATTGAAATATTTATAAACAAAATAATTAAAGTATTAATTAGAATATTTCAACTTTGTAAAATGGAATATAAATAATCAAATTTGCCTCTTTATTGGGGAAATGAGTGCGTACAAAGTGCAGATATAGTACAACAGTATAGTTCGTATAGTAACGTTTTATATAATTGTATACAGTATGTTTGCAATAATAATATATGCTGAGCACAAAATCCCACGGCACAGCTGGACTCACAGCTTGCACACTGTTTGGTGTGGACATTAAAACAGGAAGTGGGAAATCAATGGTGTGAGGTGATGATTCTTACAATGCACATGCTTCTGTGTCTTCCTTAAGACCCAGTGGAAAGCTTTATCCATTCACTTGTTCCTTAACCGCTGTTAGTGCTGGTGAGACATCTCAATGCGTGATAAATAACAGTGATAAATAACTGGGGAGTTGTCAATAATAAATGTGATTTCTTTTACATTAGATCTCTCGGCTCTGTAATCACAATCCCACGGCTTCTCCTACCACTGCTATGCAGGCGACACCCAACCTGAAGCTCAACCTCGACAAAGACTGAGCTTCTCTTCATACCGGATAAAGACTGCCCTCAGATGGACCTACTTGTCACCATCGAGGACATCGAAGTCTCCCCTGCACCCACGGCAAGGAACCTTGGCGTGGTACTGGATGACCAGCTGTCCTGCAACGCCAACATTACCTCTGTGGCCCGATCTTGTAGAATTGCTCTCTACAACATCCGCAAGATCCGGCCCTTCCTCACACGTGAAGCAGCGCAGATCCTGGTCCAAGCGCTCGTTATCACTCGTCTCGACTACTGCAACTCTCTCCTGGCTGGACTCCCCGCCTCAACAATCAAGCCCTTACAAACGCATCCAGAACGCAGCAGCATGCCTCGTGTTCAACCTATTTTAATATATTTATTTTTTATTTAACCTTTATTTATCCAGGCAAGCAAGTCAGAACAAATTCTTATATAGCAGAAGCAGCCTGACCAAAAGCAAAGGCCTTTTGGCCTTTGCTTTTTACCTACCTAAATTCTCCCATGTAACCCCCCTCTTCCGCGCCCTCCACTGGCTCCCGGTAATCGCTCGCGTTCGATTCAAGACTCTGGTACTGACTTTCATGGCTGTCAACGGAACCGCCCCTACCTACCTCCAAACATTAGTCCGACCCTACGCCCCAGCCCGAGCACTCCGCTCGGCAACTTCTGCCAAACGACTGGTACCGCCTTCACTAAAAACAGCCAAACATCGCTCTTCCAAGTCCCAACTCTTCACGGTTCTGGCTCCTCAGTGGTGGAAGAGTGAGCTCGGCCGTCCTGACATGAGCCGGGAGCTCATTCCACCACTGCGGAGCCAGAACCGTGAAGAGTTGGGACTTGGAAGTTGCTGTTTTTAGTGAAGGCGGTACCAGTCGTTTGGCAGAAGTTGCCGAGCGGAGTGCTCGGGCTGGGGCGTAGGATCGGACTAATGTTTGGAGGTAGGTAGGGGCGGTTCCGTTGACAGCCATGAAAGTCAGTACCAGTGTCTTGAATCGAACGCGAGCGATTACCGGGAGCCAGTGGAGGGCGCGGAAGAGGGGGGGTTACATGGGAGAATTTAGGTAGGTAAAAAGCAAAGGCCAAAAAGGCCTTTGCTTTTTGGTCAGGCTGCTTCTGTATATAAGAATTTGTTCTTACTTGCTTGCCTGGATAAATAAAAGTTAAATAAATAAAAAAAATAGGTTGAACACGAGGCGTGCTGCTGCGTTCTGGATGCGTTGTAAGGGCTTGATTGTTGAGGCGGGGAGTCCAGCCAGGAGAGAGTTGCAGTAGTCGAGACGAGTGATAACGAGCGCTTGGACCAGGATCTGCGCTGCTTCACGTGTGAGGAAGGGCCGGATCTTGCGGATGTTGTAGAGAGCAATTCTACAAGATCGGGCCACAGAGGTAATGTTGGCGTTGCAGGACAGCTGGTCATCCAGTACCACGCCAAGGTTCCTTGCCGTGGGTGCAGGGGAGACTTCGATGTCCTCGATGGTGACAAGTAGGTCCATCTGAGGGCAGTCTTTACCCGGTATGAAGAGAAGCTTGTTGCGATGTGGGTGTCTGAGGGGGGGAAGGAGAGAAACAGTTGGGTGTCATCAGCATAGCAGTGGTAGGAGAAGCCGTGGGATGTGATTACAGAGCCGAGAGATCTAATGTATAAAGAAATCACATTTATTATTGACAACTCCCCAGTTATTTATCACTGTTATTTATCACGCATTGAGATGTCTCACAGCACTAACAGCGGTTAAGGAACAAAGTGAATGGATAAAGCTTTCCACTGGGTCTTAAGGAAGACACAGCAGCATGTGCATTGTAAGATCATCACCTCACACCATTGATTTCCCACTTCCTGTTTTAATGTCCACACCAAACAGTGTGCAGCTGTGAGTCCAGCTGTGCCGTGGGATTTTGTGCTCAGCATATATTATTATTGCAACATACTGTATACAATTATATAAAACGTTACTATACGAACTATACTGTTGTACTATATCTGCACTTTGTACGCACTCATTTCCCCAATAAAGAGGCAAATTTGATTATTTATATTCCATTTTACAAAGTTGAAATATTTCTAATTAATACTTTAATTATTTTGTTTATAAATATTTCAATGACTACCCATGAGGCCATTGCATCAAGTGCATAACAGGAGATGACAAACATACTTTGGGACGAGTTAGTGTTGGAAGCTATTTTTACTTCATGACTTCACATCAATACAAGTGTATTCATTCTGCTTTTAGTTTGCATATCGTAATAAGTTGGCCGCCAGACAACATTGCATTGCCTTCATTCAGATTGTAGTTTGTAGCTGCTTTCACAATTTCTGGCAGCTTTTCCTTTTAAAATTGTGAACATGACCTGTAATGTTCATGCTCTGACATGTTAGAAGGTTTGTGTGTTTCTGTGTGTGTGTGTGTGTGTGTGTGTGTGTGTGTGTGTGTGTGTGTGTGTGTGTGTGTGTGTGTGTGTGTGTGTGTGTTGTGTGTGTGTGTGTGTGTGTGTGTGTGTGTGTGTGTGTACACACACACACACACACACACACACACAAGGTCCTTTTCATGTGTGCACAAGCGCACACAGTCAGCCTATTCTACACTCGTTTACGGTCATCCATCCACTACAATCTGTCTCTGGTGTTGTGTGCTCCGTCGTGAGGATGTCGTGTAAGTGTGTTGTCTGTTGTTTCAACTATGAAAACAATCATCATAGTAACCAATAACGCATCTGTCTGATTCAATAACCTAGTCTCAGTCTGTGGCTGCTGCCCTGTTCGACTGAGGGCCTAAATATGGGCACACATGTACTTACCAATTATCTGGATAAGTCTACAATGTGTTGAAATGTGAGGCATAAGTAGTTAAGAGTATACAGAAGCAAGTCTGTAAACAGTTTGTGATCTGCTTACACTGCGCTTTAATAAGACGAAACGAAACACACGGTTACTCTGAGTCGTCATCACATCGATGTAGAATAATTGGTTATTGAGTAAGAAGTTGTGATGAGCCCCGAATTACCACACATAAGTACTGTAGAGAGACTAAATGATGATCATGTTCGAAGTAGGTGATATTGATGGTATTTGTGCGTTAGATAGCTGGTGCGATAGTTATGATACATTGGCTCGGTGTGTTTGCTGTCTGAGCCATAGTCGGTGACTACTGCAATCTAAAAATAAATTTAAATTGTATTATTAGGAGCAATAATGGAATAAGGCAATCAGACAGATTTGTTGCACAGAACAATAATCACGAATAGTATATCAGAAAGTTACAAACGGGTCCTGTATATCAATAGATCACATATTCAACAGCAGGACTGGCTTAGCTAAATACTCTATCAATGAAAGGGATCATTGATTGAGACTAGATTTAATGATTGTTTCATATACATTAGTGGGTGTACTTAATATATTACATCCAATACCATCCATCATCACGCTGGAAGAACAATGAAAATAAATAATCATCTAGATATGTGTGTTATTGTGTCGAGGATGAGGCGGTGCAATAGCTTTTGGTGAGAAACGACAGACTTTGTTGTCATTCGAAATTGGATTAAATAGATTTAGATACATGTGCTTAACCACATTATGTCTTTTAATTGCATGGTATTCTTATTTTTTGTTCATATTCAGGCTGACTTAGTTTTATTGAGGTGGCATTATTTGACGATGTTTCATAACTGATATTAAAACGAGAAAAAGCAATCCTTCAAAGTACCCTAATGTTACACGTATCCACATTTTAGAAACGCTGTATTATACTGCAAAAACATGTTAGGTCTGTGTAGCAGTTCTCTCCTGTTACACGCCAATAAAGTAGCTTTTCCTGGGCTCGTCCAACACAAAGACGCAGGGAGATGTTGAATACACTAGCATTTCAACATCAGCTGTAGCGTCAGGTCCCGCGAATGAAGCCCCGTTTGAATAAAGACAAGGGAGTCTTTCTGCAGGAGTCAAGACCCGGTCGATTAAAGCCACTACTCAAGATACCCACCCTTGACACCATCGACATCCGGAACTACAGACCTGTATCCCTCCTTTCATTCTTCTCAAAAACCTTAGTGTCTCTATCCAACTATCCTCCTATCTCTCTCAAAACAACCTGCTAGACCCTCATCAGTCAGGCTTCAAGGCCGCACACTCCACGGAGACGGCCCTGCTCGCGTTAACTGAGTCCCTCTGGCCAGAGGCTCGTCCCTCTCATCTGTTCATCCTTATTGACTTTTCTGTCACGTTCGACACAGTGAATCACCAGATACTCCTTTCCACTCTGGCAGAGCTTGGCATTGCTGGATCTGCATTATCCTGGTTAACTTCCTACCTGACAGATCGATTCATGAATGAACATTGCAGGTGGTAACAGCTACGTTGCTAGCACACTCCTGTGTGTGTGTGTTGATGGCTGCTTTAACCTGTGCACACTGACAACTCAGTGCACCTCAGTTGTGCAGCCTCACCCAGCTCAGTGGGCCAGGTGAGGCTGCTTATACCAGCCACTAACACACACACTCAGTTGTTGTTGAGCCCTCCGTCCTTATGATGACCCACTGTGTAATCGTTAGCTTGAGAGAGCATTAGTAGAAGCACACCATTAAGTATTGAGTCTTAATTCAGTTATAATTATAACATTGTTTTTTGTTCAAATTCATCTTCAGTGAAATGTACTTCCATTAAATTACACCAAAGT